>OZ036000.1:9700377-9845377 GCA_964035015.1 Corallium rubrum | reverse complement strand
ATGTAGGTGTTGATTTATGGAGGGAGGAAAACCGGAGAACCCGGCGAAAAACCCTCGAAACACAGAGAGAGATCAACTACAACTCTACTCGCATGAGTTCCAAGCTCGACAACGGGGTCATTCCCAAGCGGTCACCCACCCAGGTACTAACCCCGATGAGAGGCTGTGCACTAACAGCACATGCCACCCGTTATCCTATGCTATTCTATTTAAACCTATAACGTAGCTTCGCCTATCGTATCGTATCCTAACATAATACATGTAATAAAAGCAAATAAAACGTTCACTGACCAGAATAATTTATTGAAACGAGCTTTCGGCTACCAGACTGTAGCCTTCAACGGGTATGAGATTAATGGAAACAATTTAACATATATATTTACAATCGGAAGCTATAATTAGTTATGACGTGTGTGTGGTATGTGTTTGCGAAGAGCGTGTGTATATTAATTAGACGGCGTTTATTTCTTCGCGAGAAGAATGGCGTATTGCCCAGGAATCGGTTTAGAGTTATTGTCCGCTTCATTTGTCAAGGCGGTATGCCAAGACTCTAAAGTTTTTCGGTTTCGAAAATTGCCCTTGTCGATAACTTTTCCATTTTCAAAATCAATCTTGGGGTCGTTTGTCCATGCGTGGTTGGCAATGTTTGAACCTTTCGTGTAGTTTTTCACGTTCCTGATATGCTCTTTCTTCCTTGTTGTAAAACTTCTCCCTGTTTCTCCGATGTAACTCCAATTGCACTCTTTGCATGGTATCCTGTAGACGACGTTCGGTTGTTCGTTAATCGGATGTCTGTATTTTGGTGATCGAAATTCGTTTTCTAGTGTCGTCAAGGGCTTGTTGTAGACGTTGATGTCGTGCTTTCTTAGCGTTCTTGATAGCGCTTCTGTGAGGCCTCTGATGTAGGGAAGTACTGCGTATCCGTTAGTTGTTGGAGGTGGGTCAACACGTCGGAAGAACATACCAACTAGATCTTCTGGGTCAGGTGTGGTTTCCTTGGTCTGCTTTTTTACCACTTCGTTGATGACTTTGTTGGGATAGCCATTTGCCTTCAATGCTGTAATCACCTGATTCAATTCGCGGGTTTTTCCTTCTTCGTGGTTTGGAATTCTTTTCGCTCGGTCTATCAAAGTTCTTGCTGCGCTAATTTTGTGCCTTTTGTCGTGGTGAGATTCGTAATCCAAGTATCGATTCGTGTGCGTTGGTTTTCGGTAAACATCGATGGCTAGTGCATTGCCATTCCGTTGCAACCTTCCACAACACCTTGAATTCTATCGACCCAGACATAACATTTACCACCGAAGAAGAAGACAACGGGCGTATTGCTTTTCTCGACACCTTAGTTTCAAGAAAAGGCAATGCACTAGCCATCGATGTTTACCGAAAACCAACGCACACGAATCGATACTTGGATTACGAATCTCACCACGACAAAAGGCACAAAATTAGCGCAGCAAGAACTTTGATAGACCGAGCGAAAAGAATTCCAAACCACGAAGAAGGAAAAACCCGCGAATTGAATCAGGTGATTACAGCATTGAAGGCAAATGGCTATCCCAACAAAGTCATCAACGAAGTGGTAAAAAAGCAGACCAAGGAAACCACACCTGACCCAGAAGATCTAGTTGGTATGTTCTTCCGACGTGTTGACCCACCTCCAACAACTAACGGATACGCAGTACTTCCCTACATCAGAGGCCTCACAGAAGCGCTATCAAGAACGCTAAGAAAGCACGACATCAACGTCTACAACAAGCCCTTGACGACACTAGAAAACGAATTTCGATCACCAAAATACAGACATCCGATTAACGAACAACCGAACGTCGTCTACAGGATACCATGCAAAGAGTGCAATTGGAGTTACATCGGAGAAACAGGGAGAAGTTTTACAACAAGGAAGAAAGAGCATATCAGGAACGTGAAAAACTACACGAAAGGTTCAAACATTGCCAACCACGCATGGACAAACGACCACAAGATTGATTTTGAAAATGGAAAAGTTATCGACAAGGGCAATTTTCGAAACCGAAAAACTTTAGAGTCTTGGCATACCGCCTTGACAAATGAAGCGGACAATAACTCTAAACCGATTCCTGGGCAATACGCCATTCTTCTCGCGAAGAAATAAACGCCGTCTAATTAATATACACACGCTCTTCGCAAACACATACCACACACACGTCATAACTAATTATAGCTTCCGATTGTAAATATATATGTTAAATTGTTTCCATTAATCTCATACCCGTTGAAGGCTACAGTCTGGTAGCCGAAAGCTCGTTTCAATAAATTATTCTGGTCAGTGAACGTTTTATTTGCTTTTATTATGAATCATCCTGACCGCGTTTCTTCCATTTTTTCGATAATACATGTAATCTAACTTAGCTCTCCTTATTCTATCCCATCCTATTTTATTCTATATCCTGTAAGTGTTTGTTTTCTTTTGCAGAAAACAGGAGAAAGAAGTGATGTTAGTTGTGGTTGGTGCGTATTGAAATTGTTTCAAGAGACTGGAGCACCGGCCGAAAACAGGTAGTGTCATTAACAAATATATTCCTTTTTTCACACGTTACAGCATCCTATTCCTTACTTCTCTTCACCGTTTTTCCATCCATCCATCCATCCATCCATCCATCCATCCATCCATCCATCCATCCATCCATCCATCCATCCATCCATCCATCCATCCATCCATCATCCATCCATCCGTCCGTCCGTCCGTCCGTCCGTCCGTCCGTCCGTCCGTCCGTCCGTCCGTCCATCCATCCATCATACTATGGCGCGCCGTTTCGGCCAAAAGCATTCGAGAATTATTTTTTCGGTCGAGAATCGGCCAAAAGCATTCGAGAATTTTTAATCCTATTATTTTTTCAGCGGTCGAGAATTTTTATTCGCGAGATTTTTAATCGACATGCGAGAATTTTTAATCGTATTATTTTTTTCAGCGGTCGAGAATTTTTATTCGCGAGAATTTTTAATCGACATGCGAGAATTTTTAATCGTATTATTTTTTCAGCGGTCGAGAATTTTTATTCGTATTTTGGTTTGTCAATCCAATTTTTTCTACTAGTCTACCTTTATTTTATCGATTCGGTTTGTGTAGTCAAGTTTATTCTCAAGTAGTCGAGAATATTTCATTATTTGGTCGACAGCTTAGGTAAAACATACTGGGGAGGTGTGGAATATTTTATAAAGGGGGTCGGTGACAGTTATATATATAAGCAGACTATAAAATCCAATGCGGCCGTCAAGTAGTCTTGGACTATATATATACATATATATATATATATATATATATATATATATATATATATATATATATATATATATATATATAGTCCATGAACAGTCTTTTCAATAACTATTGGTTGACATGTATGCCTGTGTTTCATTTCTGGTGTACCATGAGCTCCACATAAAAGTACGAAAGCGCAGGATTTTCACCCTCTAATAGAGGGCCTCTATAGAGACAAAGTGGGCAAATAGGTTCATGTAACACAACTTATTAGAATCAAAAAGGTTGTACAAAATAAACAAAACGAAGTATATATTCTTTTTCTCCCCGCACGTTTAACACCACAGAATTAAGGTTGGAACAGAGCTACACTACATAATGTACACAGATAACTAGATATAAAGAAAGAATTGTTCAAGCTCTAGTCTTGTTCAGTGAAAATCGTGCTAGAAACCAGTCGACAGCGGAGTGGTCTGCGGGATCAACATCCGTTAGGCCTTACTGCTCGTCTCATATATGTTTCTAAACCATAACGATGCGATTACTAAGACAACGACAGCTTCTTTGAACACCTGGACCGAAGTTATCAATCAGCTTTCCAATACCGTTTGAAGTATTTGCAAACAAGCTACTTCGCTGCAGCTCCAACATGACCAGAGTTAGCAACTCCCTTCGAGGACCACCAAGGTCTACAGCTCCTTCTGATTGTCCATGATCGTCTGTGAATTTAACAGACATTCTGTTTCTCGGAGAGAAAGACTTCCTCTTTAACGCCCGCACTACTCCGTCCCATATATGCGTTCTACATATATTAAATTTTGATGTGGACTTGGATTCGATAGTTTCAGCAAGCTCAGTCAGTATTATATCCAACGAATCTATGTCTCTAACAAATTAAGGCAATAAGGAAACAATAAGCAGTAACTCTTACTATGATGCTTATAGTTGTAATAGCGATACTGGTAGAGATGAAGACGACGACGACGACGATGATGATGATGATGATGATGATGATGATGATGATGATGATGATGATGATGATGATGACGGTGATCATATCGTTAGTGGTAATGAAGATTACTGATGACAATTGAGATTATGAGTATGAGTAGACATGCAGTACAATTCCTAAAATATAGCGATATAATCGAAACAAACAGATTGTTTTTTCGTATATCTTCGAATCTAGATCGGTGTCTGGTTTGTGAAGGTGGTGACGATAAAACTAGATCTGATAACGATAATAATAGCGATGACGTTGAAAATGCTGTTGTAATGCTAGCGCAACATCATGGCAGTGCCGATATGAGGATGACATACTATAACTGGCACACCGTTTTATGTTTTCACACGCGGCTTCCCCAGTGTTTTGTGCCCGGCCTAGCACTTACGTTAGTTCTTGAGTAACCCTTGTAATGACATCATCATTCCCTTGACTGGTGTCCGAAAGACCTTCGCCCTCGTTTTTAGCATCTTCAGCGTCATAATCGAAGGCGAATAATGCAGCATATTCTCTGGAATTAGAAAACGGAAATATATGTGCATATATAGAGTTCAGTGCGACGTTGCAAGCAGATCTTTTTATGTGCAGGTTGACATACTTAAAATAACGCACATGCATTCTCTAATGAAGAGGGCACCTTTCTTCACCTCGTTAGAAACAAATCCTTGTCTTCTACATCTTCTACAGCAGTAGACGTGCTTGCACCGGGATCGTTTCCATCTATTGCATTTACTCTTGTTGTTGATGACTCGAGAGCACTGTGTGACTGCATACAGAAGTCGTTGTCATCTTCAAAAACACTGTCTGGAAATGGTCGTTTCCGCGGTTTAGATCTCGCAGCATCACACTTGCCTTCGTTGTCTTCTGTCTTTTGAGTTTACAACAGTGTTTGAAAACATGAATAAAAATTGAACCTTACAAAAACAAAAAAACAAAACAAAACAAAAGAAACAAACAAACAAACAAACCAACAGACAAACAAACAAACAAACAAACAAACAAACAAACAAACAAACAAACAAACAAACAAACAAACAAACAAACAAGCAAGCAAGCAAGCAAGCAAACAAGCGAGCGAGCGAGCGAGCGAGCGAGCGAGCGAGCGAACGAACGAACGAACGAACGAACGAACGAACGAACGAACGAACGAACAAACAAACAAACAAACAAACAAACCAACAAACAAACAAACAAACAAACAAACAAGCAAACAACGGAAACAAAGCAAGAACAAACAAACAAACAAACAAACAAACAAACAAACAAACAAACAAACAAACAAACAAACAAACAAACAAACAAACAAACAAACAAACAAACAAACAAACAAACAAACAAACAAACAAACAAACAAACAAACAAACAAACAAACAAACAAACAAACAAACAAACAAACAAACAAACAAACAAGCAAACAAGCAAACAAACAAACAACAAACAAACAAACAAACAAACAAACAAACAAACAAACAAACAAACAAACAAACAAACAAACAAACAAACAAACAAACAAACAAACAAACAAACAAACAAACAAACAAACAAACAAACAAACAAACAAACAAGACACGAATGTCGATTGTGCGTGCACTTATATATACATGTAATTTTGAAATATCTATTTTCTTACCAGCTCCAAAGCTAGCCATTCTGGTGCTAAGATTTCCTTCGATGGTCTCACATAAACTGGTTTATTGTTCACCATTTTTCTGAGAAGAAAACCACTCAAGTCTTGTGCAGGATTAAGGGTTGGTGTCCCCAGTTTGTTGTGCACGGAAATAACGATTTCTGTTCTAGTAAGTCAAAGTGACCGAATTGTTTAGTATATATTTAAGAGAAGGGAAAATTGTAGTGGGCACACAGAGCGACTACTATTCTAAACTGTCTTGGGTTGGGACACGGGTTGCTATATAAGTAAAATCGTCGAAGTTAAATTATGACGTCACTATACTGATCACCTGAGTACGGAATAGTTCTACATCACATGTTAAATAATGTGCGTTAATTTGAATAGGTCTGTCATTTACTTACTTTACATTTTCTTTCAGCTTGTCGGGGAATAGCGACCTTATATTCTCCATTACTGTTCGGCTATCCCATTCTTTACGAAATGTGCACCCATACACCACGTGCCCGTTTGCACCACGTCTTCCTCTGGTCTGCCCAACAAAACAACGTCATTAATGAACGAGCCAGATGGGACCTTAGTCTTAGTTTCTTTTGAATCTTTTCCTTTAGACTTTGATGAACTAACAATATAAACAGATAATTACAAAAACAAGCAAGGGGAAACAGGCGGTCATCGCAACGATATTAAATCTCAGTACACCTCTGAGTACATTTAAATCACTTACCTCGCTTTTTGTTGTCTCCCCGATAGATTGTTTCGCGCAACAAATCGTGGATGTTGTGTATTTCCTGCTTGTTCACCGCGTCCAAAAAGTCTTGCGACCTCACTTCGTACGGTATTTTGCGCAGCGTTGGCGTCGGAGTTACGTGATGGGGCAGAATTTGTAGCCATATTCCCTGTTGGCGGGGTTTGCTGGCTGCTTGTGCCTTCTATCGCACTAGAAATAGCGCTGAGGACGTGTTCGTTATCCAGCAAACCGCGTAACAATCGTCTAACACAATCGAGAGTGTTTGAAGCAGCCATTATACACTTTTCTTTTTACTTTCAATGCATTCAATTATAAGCCACTTCTGAAAGGCGCGGGTCGGTTAAAAAGACTAATCCACATTTCTGTCATTACATATAATAAAACCAAGCGATATAACACTTCATATTTCACGTACAGGAAGCCTCTTGAATATGATTATGCATAGTTAATAGAAAATATACATGGTTTGGAAGCTCACAAAAGTCATTGTTTTATGTTTTAGTTCAGGTTTATGGAAATTTTTGCACTTTCGCGGTTACTGAACATATTTTGTTTTCTGTGTAATGAAGCAATCATCCAATAGCAACGTTTGGGTTCAATCACTCAGCCGTACTGTTTAAATATTAATAAACCTAAAACAAAGGATTTGGCACCTTCATGTACCTTTCAAGATTAATCGTAGCTTGATTGTTAACCGCTTTGAAGTTTGCCGGGTTTCTAAACCATGTATATTTTCTATTAACTATGGATTATGGTAACCAATGACGGACATGAACAAGACTAGAGCTTGAACAATTCTTTCTTTATATCTAGTTATCTGTGTACATTATGTAGTGTAGCTCTGTTCCAACCTTAATTCTGTGGTGTTAAACGTGCGGGAGAAAAAGAATATATACTTCGTTTTCTTTTCCAAGACTACTTGACGGCCGCATTGGATTTTATAATCTGCTTATATATATAACTGTCACCGACCCCCTTTATAAAATATTCCACGCCTCCCCCGTATGTTTTACCTAAGCTGTCGACCAAATAATGAAAATATTCTCGACTACTTGAGAATAAACTTGACTACACAAACCGAATCGATAAAATAAAGGTAGACTAGTAGAAAAAATTGGATTGACAAACCAAAATACGAATAAAAATTCTCGATCGCTGAAAAAATAATACGATTAAAAATTCTCGCATGTCGATTAAAAATCTCGCGAATAAAAATTCTCGACAGCTGAAAAAATAATACGATTAAAAATTCTCGAATGCTTTTGGCCGATTCTCGCCCTAAAAAAAAATTCTCGAATGCTTTTGGCCGATTCTCGACCTAAAAAATAATTCTCGAATGCTTTTGGCCGATTCTCGACCTAAAAAATAATTCTCGAATGCTTTTGGCCGAAACGGCGCGCCATATCCATCCATCCGTCCGTCCATCCATCTATCCATCCATCTATCCAGCCAGCCAGCCAGCCAGCCAAGAACTAACAAATGTATATTATTAAAACTATAATTTAACTCGTGTTCTTGTCTCCTCAGAACCTGGGAGCTTCCATTAAATGGTGGAACACCTTATGACAGCAGCGTGGAACTAGATCCTTCCTCTAGCACGAGAGGTACTTGTAGTCTTGTAGACCTACTCCTGTTCTGCTATGAACTACAAACTTTACGCAAGTGTAAATTTCGAATAATCGTTTGTGTTCTCTGCTGTAGCCAGAGTAAAATACGCCAGACTGAAAAGTTTTAATATGCCGTCTAGAAAGATTTGACAATCAGATTATGACTGCTGAGCGGCTGACTGCTAATACAGACTCAAATTAAATATTGTAAACAAAAGCTCATACAGCTAAGCAGGGATTGTCTGAACTTAAGTTTACTTAAAAGTTAATTTTTCGCATAGTACTGATAGCTTAGAACTTTACGAAATTTACAAAGACTGGTATTTTGAACGTGTTCTTACTGCTCGTGTAAATGAATATGTGAAAGATTTTTAAAAGGCTACAAGTGTTGGCGAAATGTCTAGCAGATAATAAATTTTATCGAAATGTCTGGCCATGTCTGATTGCATAATTAATTTGATTCTTTTCAGTAGCCAATGAGAGACAACTACCAAAATTTGGCAGCATGATCGGGACGCAATTTCTGTGTTAAATAGCAGACTCTTCTCTCGCGTCCATTTTCCCAGGGCGCGATATGAAGAGTCTGTATTAGTAGGCTACTGAGCGGCATCCGCGGCTCTCAAGTCGTATATATTTTACTCTAACTAACGCTACACGGTTTTACCCGCCACGGGGAAAACCCACCAGTCGATTGGAGAGGTTTAATGACCGGTAATTATATGCTTGTTGGGGTTTTTTTATTCAGTTACCGGTGGTCTTATGCAATCACTTATGAAGGTCAATCGTCAACCACGTCTCATTGTCAAGTTGGCTGCAATCACCAAGGTTGCGAAGGAATTGTACGAGTAAGTTTATGTTAACCTTGTTAGAATGTTAGAACTACTTATGTTAGACAATTTCGGGAGCTTGTGGTCTCGGACTGACCGGACGGACTGACGGACCAACTGACTCACTGATCGACGGATGGACCAATCAATGGAGTGACTAACCAAAAGACCAACCAACGGATCGGTCGACGGACCAACCGACTGGCCGATGGACTGACTAATGAACCGACCGACAGACTGATATGAGTCAGAGAAGAAGGAGTTCAAGAGTTGAGAGATGGGGGAAGTGGGGAAGGAAGAGGCGATACGTAGAACGTATGACGTTAAATGAAAGGATAAGTCGTCAATGAATTAAAGGGGTGAGATTTGGATGTAGTGAGGGGAGTTTAGAGAATAGAGAGAAGGGAGTTTGAAGAAGGAAAAGACAGTTACATTTTTCCTTTTATGAAAGTCTTCTGCCTGACACACTGGTAACCTGTATCCAGTACACTCCGTTTATTGGTCAATATCGAGAAATAATGGCAGAACAACTGGTGCAGGATCCTGACAATATAACAGTAACAGGTTAGTAATGATATCAGTCTTTACAAAGATTTTTCTTTGAAGTTATTATCTCAGCTTGGTTTTAAATTGAGAGCTTTTAGTCGTGTTGGTTTGTTCCAACTTTACTGGGTTTTTTTGTAGATTTAATTCCTGATCCAGTAATGAATACTTTTCCCAAAGTTCTCTCGCAACCATATATAATGGATGCACTGAAAGTAAGATTTACAACGATATCATCAAATTAATCACCGTGAAAATGTTTGGTTTTATAGTTGTATTTGTGGTTATGGTTATGGTTGTGGCTGTGGTTATGATGGTAGTGTTTGTGTTTGTGTTTGTGTTTGTGTTTGTGTTTGTGTTTGTGTTTGTGTTTGCGTTTGCGTTTGCGTTTGCGTTTGCGTTTGCGTTTGCGTTTGCGTTTGCGTTTGCGTTTGCGTTTGCGTTTGCGTTTGCGTTTGCGTTTGCGTTTGCGTTTGCGTTTGCGTTTGCGTTTGCGTTTGCGTTTGCGTTTGCGTTTGCGTTTGCGTTTGCGTTTGCGTTTGCGTTTGCGTTTGCGTTTGCGTTTGCGTTTGCGTTTGTGTTTGCGTTTGTGGTTGTGGTTATGGTTGTTGTGGCTATGGTTATGGTTATGGTGGTGGTGTTTCTGATTGTGGTTTTGGTTGTAGTTATGGTTACGATTGTGGCTGTTGTTATGATGGTGGTCTTTCTGATTCTTGTTGTTGTGGCTGTGGTTGTGGTAGTGTTTGTGGTAGTGTTTGTGATTGTGGTGGTGGTGGTGATGTTTGTGATTGTAGTTATGGTGGTGTTTCTGTGGTTATGGTGGTATTTGTGATTGTGGTCGTGGTGGTGTTGTTGTTGTTGGTGGTGTTGGTGGTGGTGATGTTTGTGATTGTATTTATGGTGGTGTTTGTGTGGTTATGGTGGTGTTTGTGGTTGTGGTGGTGGTGGTGGTGGTGGTGATGTTTGTGTTTGTGATTGTGGTTATGGTTATGGTTGTGGTGGTGTTGGTCGTCGTCGTGTTTGCGTTTGTGTTTGTGTTTGTGTGTTTGCGTGCGTGCGTGCGTGCTACCGTGTTTGTGTGTTTGCGTGCGTGTTTGCGTGTTTGTGTGGTTGTGGTTGTGGTTGTGGTTGTGGTTGTGGTTGTGGTTGTGGTTGTGGTTGTGGTGGTCGTTGTGGTGGTGGGGTTTGTGATTGTTGTTATGGTTATGATTGTGTTTGTAATTGTGGTTATGTTTGAAAATGGTGAAAACTTACCTGGTTTTTGGTTTTGGTTTTCCCTAGGTAATATGGGACGAAAGGTCGAAAAAATCTCTGCGGCAGTCAATGAGAGTAAGTTGTGCATATTGACCGTTAAGTAGTCCCGCATTCTTTGTTCTTATTTCTTGCTGGAACAAATTTTCTATTTCAGCCCATAGGTAACGTTAGATTGTTGCCAATTCATTGCCAGTTGTACCAGTTCTACACATTGAATAATTGGCTGATGGTGCATCTGTCTCCGTCTGTCCATCGGTCGGTCGGTCTGTCCACCCCTCCGTCCACTGTCTGTCCGTCTGTCTGTCTGTCTGTCTGTCTGTCTGTCTGTCTGTCTGTCTGTCTGTCTGTCTGTCTGCCTGCCTGCCTGCCTGCCTGCCTGCCTGCCTGCCTGCCTGCCTGCCTGCCTGCCTGCCTGCCTGTCTGTCTGTCTGTCTGTCTGTCTGTCTGTCTGTCTGTCTGTCTGTCTCTCTGTCTGTCTGTCTGTCTGTCTGTCTGTCTGTCTGTCTGTCTGTCTGTCTGTCTGTCTGTCTGTCTGTCTGTCTATTTGTTTTAGAAAAAGTGGAAATTGTGTTGACTTTCTGTGCTCACATTCATGCTGCTATTTTTTCCTATCAGCAGCGAGAACGACAAGAGAAAAAGACTCTCTTTCGTACTGTCTACATGGACATCGTCTATCCATTGTTGAAGTTTGCTTTACTTCCACCTTTGGCAGTTGGCGATCCTGAAGCAGAGCAGGTAAATTAATTGCTGTTTTCGGCCATGATTTTTACCATGATCTTCCCAAACTCATTAATAATTCATGAATTATCGTAGCCAATCCATGAAACCCAATGGAAACCTGTAGGAATTTCCTAGTGAACTGGATCACATTTCTTAATTTGCATATTGAAATCAATGAAGAAAACACCGCCAATCGCGATGCGAATACTCGTTTCAGAAGCAACATCAAATACGAAGTCATGATTATCATTATTATAACGTCATAATCATCACCATCATCATATGTCATTATCGTCATTACGACGTTATCATGACGTCTGATAATGACATCATGATAATGATGTCATTATCATTGTCCTTATGACGTCATGCCATTATTACTGTATAATATGACATAGTCATCAATATGACGTCATCACTATTGTCGTGACGTTTTGATTATCATCATTATCGCGATATGATCATAATCATGGTGACGTCATAGCCATCGTTATCATGACGTCATGACATTGTGATGTCATGACTAGATTTCATCGTGAACTCCTGAATATTATAATTATGACGTCGTTATCATCATGACGTCATAAGCCTCCTCATTATGACGTCACTATCAGTCATCATGACGTCATATTATTATCATAACGTCATGATGATTATTTTGGCTGAGCATTTAATCTAATAAGTTTATTCCATCTGTTGTTTTTTCAGCAACGTTCCAGAATGATCTTGGAATTTCAGGCGAAAAGGGATACACTCAGCACTTTGTTATCAGATGAGTTTCCTTACAAACCTTTTAATCTGAACAGGATGTGTTTTGATATTATTTCGCGGCATTGCGTGGACAGATGACGTTTTATTTCGAAGTAACTTATTCATCGTTTTCACTCACGTTGTCGGTGGCCCTATTAGGGTGGTTAAACAATACGATTTTTTTAAATAGAAGAATAGAGCTAAATTTCTATGGTACTCCAATATGGCCGCCATTTCATTGTTTCTGTACACCAATATGGCCGCCGTGACGTCAGAAGAAAACGATCTTTTGAATTATATATATATATATATATATATATATATATATATATATATACACACACTATATACTATATACATACGTACATACATGTAAAGAGTCCCTCATATCTCAATTTATAAAATAATTTCTAGGTGTACATATGTATATACGTGTTCAGTTTATGCAAAAACTTTACTTTAACATAAAGTCCATATGTTCTTGCTATCGTGTGTGTATTAATCCTAATTACCTCCCCCCCCCCCCCCCACCCCCACCCCCACCCCCCACCCCTTACTTCCTACTTTATGTGAAATAAATATTGGGCTAATTGAGTCTGAGCAGCACTTTTCAATACTATTACTAAAAATAATTAGAAGGAAGGGCGGGTATGGGGAGGGGATAGGGTGTTCTGCCGCTTCCTTTTTGGTGATAAATTCAAAGACAAACATTTCACAAAGAGAGACATTAACCATGGTGAATGGAGAGACATTAACCATGGTGAATGGAACACCGCTGCCAAACGTTTGCGCATGCGTGAATTCGCAAATTGCAAGAGAAGTGGGAACTAGCCGTGGCGACAACAACCAGACAGTGAAGCCTAAGTAAGACTCGGCTATTTATTTGTGTTTTAAAAAAAGGGTAAGGAAAATTACGGGGCATTTCGTTACAATATTGACAACGAAGCCTAGTATGCTTATAATTTTAACTTTTGTGTCGGACTCTCGGACCAGTCCAAATATTTCAGTGTTTTCCCACGCTTTTCTGGGAGGTGCGAGCTCGGACGTCGCGCATGCGCAAAACGTTTGGCACTAATTGGCAGCGGTGTTGGCGAATGGTTATACTGAATATAATTGTAATAAGAACAGGGGAAACGCCAGAGGGGATACCTTACCCCCCTGAAAATATAGCCATGTAGCCAATTGACCGTACCGAAAAAGATGGCGACTTGTACATTTAACCACAATCCTTTGCGTGCAGTAAATATTGTTTCTTGCAGAGTTATTGGAGGATATGGTTTTAAAACGATCAACTTTGGTAGGAATGAAGTTCTTGCTTACTTAATCCATCTTAGCATGATAAACAATGTTTAGTTGTTATTTGAGCTGATTTAAGGTCGCAAAGTATTGTGGTTAAATGTACCGCCGCCATCTTTTTCGGTACCGTCAATTAGGGCCTGTTTATATGGAGCCGAGTTACCAGGCTAGCCGAGTTACACGCTATGTATAGAAATTCATTGCTATCCCGGCAGAGTGTTTATATGAGACAGGCAGGTAAATCAACTAGCCGAGATCCCAGCAAAACAGCCGAGATCTCGCCATGCATGCTGGGATGAAAGTATTCCCATATAAACACTCTCTTGCCGGGTAACTCGGCTAGCTGAGTTGAATTCGTCACAACAGCGCACGCGCCACTTATGAAGACAATCGGAACATGTAATGCGTGGGCGGCTTTGCCGAGTAACTCGTCCCATAAAAATATTCATCTTTTTTCAAGTCGGCTTGCCGGGTAACTTGCCTAGCCGTGTAACTCGGCTCCATATAAACAGGCCCTTAGAGTAAAACTCAGAGGAATTTACTCGGGATGATGTCGTGGCAATAGAAGCGTTCCTAAAATAATTGTGCAATTCGTTTGTTCAAATTGATCAATTAATTTGATGAACTTCCAGTTTATTATTGCTAAACTTCCTGTTTTTAATTTGATTGGTTCCTGGTTTTTGAATAACCAATAAGAAAAAGGATTATTTGCCAAACACCGATCAAATTCAAAACAGAATTCAAAACAGGAAGTTTAGTAATATTTTCATCAGATTCATTGTTCAACGTGAGGAATACAACTGCACAATTATTTTAGGAACGCTTCTATTGCCACGACAGTAAGTACAAAGCGTTTTATTTTTTTCAAAAGAAAATTTTCGCAGTTCGGTTCCGAGCATAAATGTCCAGCAAAATGGGCGGCAAAATGGCCGTATCCTTGTATACGACAGTACCCTACCCCCTGGGTATTTTTAAACACGACTTTTCAGATTATGGTCAAGCTAATCGATAAGTAAATTTTATCCTGATATGAATACCTAAACAGGTTGTTCTTTTGAAATCAGAAACGTTGTTTACTACGGCCACGGTCTATACGGCAGGCTAGCTAGCCCGCGACTTTTAGGTTATCGCCCGTTTTCACGCCTGATCATGTCGCCCCGAGGCCTTCGAGCCATTAATTTGAGTTTTGAGGCGCTGTACCAGTCAACATTCTACATTCGTTTTAAAATACAATATTGAGTTTGTGGAAAGCTTTTTCAATGCTAAGAGAACATTATTTCCGAAGGAGGACGCAAAACCAAACCGTAAGTATTTTAAAATGCTTTAAAACGGACTTAAATTTGCTTCGCAAATTGTGTTTTGGTTTGGCCCCACGTGCGTTCGGGGTATTTAAATATTTACAAACTCATTTCGGTTTCTTGTGCTGTAAATTGTTTAGCTGTGTACACTTAACTGGGTAAAGTTTTGCATAAAATAGTAAACCTGTTGTTTTCAAACGTGTAGAAATACCAGAATTAGTGAAGTCTGTTGTAACAGCTTGGTCAATGACGGAACAACGTTTGTTGACAACATTGGTCGATCATGCTGGCCAGAACAATGTTGTTTATGCTTGTCAACACAAGGCACACAATGTTGTTCAAGCACAATGTTGTTTATGCTGGCCAGCACAATGTTGTTTATGCTGGTCAACACAATGTTGTTCATGCTGGTCAACACAATGTTGTTCATGCTGGTCAGCGCAATGTTGTTTATGTTAGCCAGCACAATGTTCTTAATGCTGGTCAACACAATGCTGTGGGTTGTGAAACCCGGTTTACAAGCCGTAACAATTCTGTGCATTAACAATACATACTGTAAAAACTTATAATATTGCCTATAATTATTGCTACTAATTAAACTTGTGTGCAGTGTACATATCTTCTGAAATTTCTTCTTGCACTCACTGCATCCTTCATTGGAGTGGAGTTTACCCCCTAGGAAGTGTCTCCCCAGGAAGTATGTCCCCTTGGAAGTATGATCCCTAGGAGGTATGTCCCCTGAGAAATACTAGAAATATCTTCAATCAATCAATCAATCAAAATTTATTAACCATATTAATAATTATTACAGTGAGATAGAGATAATTATTATATAGATGCGAGTGATTTACTAAAGAATATGCAGTGTCGTATTTTCCATATCCTCACTAGTGAAGATATCGATGATGTCATTAAGAATTTTACCTCTTTTTGCATTGAATCTATATAATAAAAAGAAAATTACCCACTGGCTTGAAGATCTGAATTTTATCTTCTCGTAGTAAAAATGATATTTTACTCTTTCACTACGCTCATTCGTAAAAAATATTGTTTTCACCACTCGAAGATAAAATCCATATCTTCGCACCACCATGTAATATACTCTGTGTATTAGTATTTTACAAGTAGAATAGAAATAAGTATATATTAAAATTTTATTTTGTCTATTGCAACATTACATTTATTTTTATTTTTTTTAATATATTTTATAATATAATTTTCCTAAATGTATTTTTTTAATAAATATGGAAGGAGATTGGCAGAAGAAAACTCGAGAGAGTTTGTGAAATTGCCAATCACCAAAAACTAAGTAAAATGGAAGTTAAAGTAAAAGTAAGTAATTTACTAGACTAAAAATAATGATCTAAAATGCACTGTATAGCTGTTCATCATTTCATTAAAGGGTGAAAGAACTCATCAAATGGTATAAGAAGACCTTTTACAATTTTTCCGTATCTGTTTTGGTTTTGGAAATATTTTGACTAAAGACTGTGCTGTCTACCATCTTGGAATTATTTTCGATATGCAAAATTATGCATGTGACAACATAACCAGGGTAAAGTGAATTTTTTATCTTGCCAACCTTATGACATTGTGAGCTAGAAACTCCATTTTTGGTTGCGCTATTTTGATTTTAAATTGACCCACAACATTTAAAAAGCCTTCCGTGGAAATCTGGTCACCCACAGAGTAGTTTCATCAGGTTTACCCTGCTTGTGACATCACCAATTTCCTAGTTAATTAGACCCAATATTACAACAAGATGGTGGACAGCACGCTGTCTTTGGTCGAAATATTTCCAAAACCAAAACAAATATGGAAAAGTTATAAAAGGTCTTCTTATACCATTTGACAAGTTCTTTCAAATGAGACAGACTTATTTTTTATTGCCAATACCCTTTAAACAAGAAATTTTTAAGCTTTTTCTGAAAGGATTTTAATGTCTTCGATTGGATAATAGTATCATCAAGAGAATTCCAAAATGATATCCCACTTTGTCTTAGTGTCATTTGTCTAGTTTTGGTTCTTGCTTGAGTGACATGTATTTTGCAGAGATAAATTTCCAGGAAAACGGTGTCAGCGTTTTTTGATATGTCGAGTTTTGCCGATTTTATTGACGACCAAAGTTAAAAATACTACGTTCTCTGTTTCGGCAGTATATCTAACCGTACTATATTTCGAAAGTTAAAAATGCTGTTTTTCGACCAACATTCGGACAAAATAAGTTATAAATTCGAAACCAGGCAATAAATAAAAAACCGCTGACACCGTTTTGCTGGACATTTATCTCGGAATCGAACTGCGAAAAATTTTTTTTGAACAAAATGAAGCGCTTTGTTCTTAAGTCGCCCCGAGTGAAGCCTTCTGGTTTTAATTAAAAAATTCACGACTATTAACGGTTTGTGTTTATCGCGAAACCAAAGACACCATTGTATTCTACAAATTAATGCATAAGCGCTTTACCGAAATGACCCTGCAAACCTTAATGAAGACCTTAGTTGGCCAAACCAATAAAAACGTTGTTGCACGTATTACCACCCACTTAGTGTTGCAGTAATTTGTTGCTTGTATTACTTCACCTGAACGTTATTTGCAATATACTCAATTCACCAAAATGTTCGGAAGTTCGTTCTGAAGTTCTCAAGTTCATTGGGGACTTCGTAAATTTGTTTTGAACTCCGCATTTGATTGGCTACTAGGAACCAAATAGCCAATGAAATGCGTAGTTCAAAACGAACTTGCGTTAGTGCGTCACTGTGTAATGAACTTGCGAACTTCGGAACGAACTTCCAAACATTTTGGTGAACTGTATGTTGCAAAAGACTGTAAAAAGATAACCTTAAAATAAGTTTGTTTATTATATAGATGCGAGTGTTTTACTAGGAAATATACAGTGTCGTATTTTCCATATCCTCACTAGTAAAGATATCGATGGCGTCATTTAGAATTTTGCCGCTTTTTGCATTGAATCTATATAATAAAAAGAACATTACACGGTGGCTTGAAGATATGAATTTTATCTTCTTGTGGCAAAAACAATATTTTACGAATGAGCGAATAGCGAATGAGTAAAATATTGTTTTCCCCCACTCGAAGATAAAATTCATATCTTCGCGTCGCCGTGTAATATCCTCTATACATAAACTTCCACTTTGTATATTGTATCTTGTCCAGCTATTTTTAATCAAATGAATAACTTTTAATTAAGGATTAAAGCACTCTTGGAGTGTGTTATCGGGATTTACATCCACGAGTTCGCGAACAAGGAACGAGAAATTTAACACTGCACGAGGCGAAGCCGAGTGCAGTATTAAATTTCGAGTTCCTTGTCCGTGAACGAGTGGATGTAAATCCCGATAACACACGAACAATGAGTGCTTTAAACGTTTTAATATTCAATTTGAGTAAACGCTAAAGTAAACACTTGCGAAAAAGGTTCAATGTCAAAATTAAAATATATCAAGAAAACATACGAATCAGTTTTGCGAATCAGACTTTACTAAAGAATAAACACAGGCTTACATTTAAACACGGAAACAGCCGAGGCAGTTGCTCTCTTAGTGTTTTTTGGCGTGGCTTCAGCGATAATGTTTTGAATCTCCTCGATGCTCAACTCAACAAACTTTCCGCTTTCAGCCATCTTCAAGTTGTTGCCGTGCAATAAATAATTTCATGCACGGTATTATTGCACGGGCAGGCGTTGTCATGACATAAAAAGGTCTCACGTGGTACAAATCGACCAATAAGAACGCAAGTTTACGAAAATTGAATAATAAGTTGTTTTAATGAACAGAGAAGCAAGGTAGGTGCATTCACTAAAAATTTCAAGAGAATCTGATATATTGTCTTTGCGCTATTAAACTTTGCCATGGCTAGTTCGTTCGGGAATGGGCACAAAAACCCAATTTGGGGGGTGGGACTTTCCCAAAGCCTCCGTTCCTTGGCACTGACCAAAAGGATCGCAGGCTTAGAGCAAAGTGAAAAGGTGGTGAAATAATGACGTTTCGAGCAGAGTCTTTCATCAGAGTAAAATGTGACGAAGGGCCCGAAACGTCAGTATTTCGTTACTAAAAATCTACCTTTTCACCTTGCCTATGAAACGAAAATTAAGTCTGCTTATTTGAAAGATAATAAAAGAAAACTTAAAATGACAAAATAATGTCTTATTGAATTTTTCGTTTCCTTGCTTTGTTGTTGAGATATTTCAGTTTGTGTAAGATGCAAATTAAATATTTAGACGTCTTAGCGGACAAAGACTAAGTTATATTAGTATAAATTTAAAAGTTTATAATGCAAATCCTCGAATTTCATTGGCTATTGCAGGAGTTTATAATTGGTGATATAAACCTCTGGGATAAACCAATGAAAGTCATTCATTTAAAAAAATTGACCAATGACAAAATGCGTAGTATAGCACGAACAATGATCATTAGAGCCAGCGGTTGTTCTGTTAAGCAACAATGGCGCCGAAGTTACAACGGAGTGGGTAAATGAAAGACGAAATTTAACATTTAGGCGAAGCAATAAGTTCTACAGAAAACAGAAACGGCTACAAAATGGTTAGAATGGAAATTATTAATGGTAAGATCGTTAAATTGTTTATCTGTGTTCGTTTAAAACGAAATAACTGCAAACAAAACACATTTCAGAATTACGCTTGCTGTTGACAAGATTTCGTGATGTAAACTATATGCTAAATTGAATGTTTCTTTCAACTTTTTGTCCCTTTTACCAATCAAATGAGTGGATATATATTGTTTCAATATTGTACATGAAAATCCATGCTAAATTATGCAAGAAACTTTACTTTTCCATCAGTTACTGTACGGGCCAAGGAGATGTCCGAAATGACTGTTGAACGTTTGTTGTTGGCAGTCAAAAAATGTATTAACCCTATCCAGACGGGGGGGGGGGGGCGGAAAGTGCCCGCGCTGAATTTAAAAGTTGATATCTCCTAAACCAGTACAGGTATGGTTCTGAAATTGTATGACTTTTCCTAAATATGTATGGGCTTTATGTGTGGAAAATTTGGTGAAAAAATATCCCGCCAAAAAAAAGTTACAGCGGAGTCGTGAACACCTACCAACACAAAATTTCAGCCGACAATTTTTATTATGTTTGCTTTTATAATATTTACAATAAAAGTAAGCACTTTTTAATAAAGAGAGACTATTTTTTTGATATACTACCTTTTTTATGTTAACAAAACAATAGGAAAATTTTTTTTTGAAATTCTAGTAATCCTGGGTTTTTGCAATTAATGACGTCATAATGGCGTCATAATTTGTCGCCATGACAACATAAGTTTAACACATACTTGAACAAGGCATACCATCCACCTGTAAAAGTTTCGTCGGAATACACCAAATAGTTCAGGAGATATTGACCGCAGGCACTTTCCGTCCCCCCCCCCCCCCCACCCCCCAGTCCCAGAAGACAAAAAAAAGCCCAGTCTGGATAGGGTTAAACGAGCCTCAAAGAATATGTTATGGTCGAGAATTTATTTAACGTTTGTTGGTAAATTTATACTAAAACAATTAGACAACTCGCCCTCGTTTTCTATGAGCGCGAGAAAACTCGGGCTCGTTGTCTAATTGTTAATTATGAAACATACATATTCGCTTGAAAATCTACACGTTTGATGTTGTGGGAAAAACACACCCATACGCTTTCTTCGAATTAATTTAGTTTGATAGCAACGATACATATAAGCTTCTCCGATAAGTCCACATGCCCGGGTGACGTCCAGATGTTTAATTTGCATATTTATAAACAAACTGAAATATCTCAACAACGAAATAAGGAAACGAAAAACTGCAAAATATGTAACTCTGTCATTTTAAGTGTTCTTAATAGAGGTATACAGTCACTGATGGCCCTTTTTAGGCTTCTAATAATTGCATATCTCTTGAAATGCTAGACATTGTACAATTTCAGCATAGTTGTGTAATACCCATTTCCTATTCTCACATTTATTTGGTACTTAAAAGGAAATACCACTTAGATTGAAATCACAGGCGTGTTTGTCGAAATATTCACAAGTGTCTAGTTAAGAGGAGAGGCCTGATATAACTTCCGCGAATCATAAGTGCGACTGTTTGTTAATTTCTCAAGATCAGATCTATTTCAGTGTTTTGGGAAAGACTTCCGCCTCGATCATTTTAAATTAAAGTGCCTATATGAAATGAAAATTAAGTTTGTCTTATTAGTGAACCTGCAAAATCCAACGAAAACGAACGAATAATCTTATTAACTGAACGACTCAGTCGTCCAGACTCGTACGGACTCGCTTTCCTATTGGTTGAGACGACAAATTATTATGATATTCGTCAGTACTGAGGCGGGTGATAATAACTTGTCGTTTTTGGCTGGCTGAATCAGTCTTGTGGGACAGATTGCTGAATCAGCCTTGTGGAACTGATTCAGACTTTAGTATTTTACTCTGGCTAACGCCAGACGATTTGAAATACTTGTGAAGGTGGTCAAGGGGAGAGCTACCAATGGGTTAATGACAATTTGAAGTTCACATAAATTGTGAAGCGGTGGCTGTGGCAAGTAAGAGAACATTTTCATAACACTATACCTCATGATAAGGTGATTTCTGTACCGGTATGATTCAAATGGTCTTACGAATTGCATGATATGTATGGTTTCTCGATCGGGTTCCAGCGTGAAGGTCGTGAAGGTATTGCTGGTGTGCATCTTACGTCACTGCCGCCATGTTGGTTGACGATTTCAAAAGATTTTCCTCATCTGCAATTATAATATCATCCAACATGGCGAAAATATCTTTGTCCTTCGAATCTCAAGGGATTGGTTACACACCACCTATAGTACGGCTATACGAGTTTTGGTCGTTCTTATATATACTGAATGTTGACGACTATTGATTACATTCCGGCAACAGTCAGTCAATGAACATCTAAGATTTTGCTTGCCATATAATTAGCATAACTGCATATTCGTCCATTCTCGTTGGATTGTGCAGGTTCACTGTTTGAAGGGGATGTTTATAGGGAAATGGGTCATCCTGCTAACCAGGCTAAATCGCCAGACCTACACTTGCATGTTTGAACTAGATTATTGAGTATACCATTAAAGTGCCTATGAAGCGAAAATCGAGTCCATCTTAATTGAAAGAACACTTAAAATGACGAAGTAACATCTTTTGCGGTTTTACGTTTCTTGCTTTGTTTTTGAGATGTCTCAAGTTGTTTAATATGCAAATTAAACATCCTGACGTCACGTGTAGAATGAGTTGGTGTTGTTAGAAAAACGCACCCTGGTTATAATGACATCAGACACCAAAACATCAAACAAACTGAAATATCGTCAAAACGGCGAAAGATATGCAAAGGTTGTACAAGGTCTTCCATTTCATTTATTTATTAACTTTGCCATTGATTATATATATATATATATATATATATATATATATATATATATATATATATATATTTAACTCCTCATGGTTTAATTTCATCTCGGGGGGGGGGGGGTGTTAGGTTTCGTCTCGGCCTTTTTTCTTGTTTGTTTGTTTGTTTGTTTGTTTGTTTGTTTGTTTGTTTGTTTGTTTGTTTGTTTGTTTGTTTGTTTGTTTGTTTGTTTGTTTGTTTGTTTGTTTGTTTGTTTGTTTGTTTGTTTGTTTGTTTGTTTGTTTGTTTGTTTGTTTGTTTGTTTGTTTGTTTGTTTGTTGCTTGTTGGGGTTGTTTTTTTGTTGGGTTTTTGTTTGTTGGGGGGTGGGGGGGGGAGGAGTGGAGTCACGAATTTGCATTTTTGCACAATTTACTTTTGGTCAAGCCTACCGCGATTGGACGTAGTTCGATTAATAGATTATGGATACAGACATTATGTTCCTATTCTGTGGTTGTGTCAAGCGCATCATTAGTACTGTCGTCGTATTATTATTATTACTTGCAAATCGAGAATTAAAGTTACCTCTAACAGTGACAGTGACTCAGTGCGGTTCTATATCTTAATAGTTACTTCTGAAAGTTTTGTATAGTAGTCGTGGTCCGTTGTTGAAATCTTAAATCGCTAATACTTCTTCCTGTGGAGCATTTTGAAAAACACCCCATTAAAATTCGACACACCTCTATACTTCAATTAAGACAATGAGTGCTGATTATCTACTAGAGGAAGGATTACATTGTATTTCATTGTATGCTTAATATTTGCGGTACACTTTTTTGATGTGATGAATGATCGACTTCATTCCTTTTAAGGAAGAAATATTTAAGGTTATTGACCGTATTTCAAGGAAGACTTTCGATTCAATGTTTGTTTTACCTACTTATCCAAACAAAGTTTATCTTCATTGGACTTCCCCATATTAGTTCCGGTTTCGCTAACGTAGGCAGTGTTTTAGGGGCTGTTCATATGATCCTAGCCCAGCTGGCCGGGATGAATTTTAGTGGCTGTTCATATGAGCTGGGCTAACTGGGCTGGCTCGTTTTGTTAGGACCTTAGTGTGGCTTTAAAACGTGCATAAAATAAATTTGCTATAAAGAATTAATTTAGTTTAGATGTAATAGCTTCTTAAAGTTGATTGAAATCTTGTTTTGCGGCTCAGCGAAGATTCTCGTGACACAAATCATCCCGGTTCACCGGGCCAGCCCGGCAAGTTTGTTTTCATATGGAAAATTTTCATCCGGCACTTCACCGGGATCCCGCCTAGCTCAAGTGGGATCTCACCTTAGCCGGGCTGGCTCGCTTCCCATATGAACACAAAGTTCTTTTAATATGAAATAACAAGAATGTGCGGATCCCTGCTCAATTTTTTATCAGATATTAACAATTGGATGTCTTCGAACAAACTAGAATTAAATAAGGAAAAAATTGAATTACTCTACTTCTATTCCAAGCATAGCCCCCAAAAGACCTTTACTCCACTCCGATTTGGATCCGACCACATTCAACCATCTAGCTAATTCCGCAAAAGGTACTGGCGTTATTTTTGATAACACTATGTCGATGTATGCCCATGTAAACTCTGTTTGTAAAACTGCCTTCTACCATCTTCGTAATATCGCTCGCATAACGAAATTCCTATCTGTAAAGACCACCAAAACCTTAATCCATGCATTCGTCACATCCAAAATCGATCACAACAATTCTCTCCTATACGGCCTTCCAAAAAATCTTATAAAAATACTCCAATCTGTACAAAATGCTGCTGCCCGTCTTATCACTTTTTCCTGCAAACGTGATCACATCACTCCTATCCTTATATGGATCTTCATTGGCTACCGGTTGCAGAACGTATCAAGTTTAAAATCCTCACTCTTACATTCAAATCTCTTAATGGCCAAGCTCCTGTCTACGTCTCCGACCTGATTACACGCTACATTCCACGAAAGGCTCTCCGCTCTTCGTCCGAAATTCTTCTCAACCGTGTCAATTTTAATCTACTCTCTTATGGCCATCGATCCTTCTCCGTTGCCGCTCCTGAACTCTGGAACACTTTACCTAGAAGCATCAGATCTTCCCCAAGTCTTTCTATTTCTAAATCCAAAATCAAAACACATCTATTTAAGTCTCTCTTTAATTAGTTTTGAGCTTTGTAAAGCGCCTAGAGCAGACCTGGATAGGCGCTATATAAATAAATATTATTATTATTATTATTATTATTATTATTATTATTATTATTATTATTATTATTATTATTATTATTATTATTATTATTATGAACAGACCCTTAGATGAGTTTTAGATAGAGGGTTAACTGCCGAGAATAGTTACTGACGTTTTGGGCGGGGCCCTGGGCCCTTCATCATGAGTAATGAGTAATGATTTATTTTTGAGTAATGATTTATTTAACGTCGTAAACACAGGATGTGGTCGCCCAATCATCCGAGCCAGAGGCTCATGTTAAAGTGCACGACACAAGCTAAGACCTAAGTGTTGATTTTACGGAGGGAGGAAAACCGCAGAACCCTGCGAAAAACCCTCGAAGCGCAGGAGAGACCAACTAAACTCTACTCACATGAGATTCAAGTTCGAGAACGGGGTTATTCCCAGATGGTCACCCAGCCAAGTACTAACCCCGTCCATCCGGGCTTAACTACAGCGGTGAGAGGCAGCGCCCTAACAGCACACGCCACCCGTGCTTTCAGTAAAATGTCTGAATAGGAAGGATGTCTAGGGGTTCTTTGTAAGGGTTTTCCCTTTGGCGAGTAAAATCCCTTTGGCAAGTAAAATTGGCTGGCGTTGGAGTAAATTAAACAATAAATTGGGCCCGTTTTTGGCCGGTTGAGCCAGGAATGGGTTAATCACTTGTTAACCCGGTCCATTGCTATCTAGGATGTTTCGAAGGGCTTAAGAAGAATGTCCGTTTAAGAGGAGTGTCTGCTTAAGAAGAGTGTCGGTTTAGGCGGTGTTCACTTAAGAGGGGTGTCTGCTTCAGAGGGGTGTTCGCTTAAGAGGGGTTTCTGCTTCAGGGGCGTGTCTGGTTAAGAGGGGTGTCTGCTTAAGAGGGATGTTCGCTTAAGAGGGGTTTCTGCTTCAGAGGGGTGTTCGCTTAAGAGGGGTTTCTGCTTCAGAGGGGTGTTCGCTTAAGAGGGGTGTCTGCTTCAGAGGCGTGTCTGGTTAAGAGGGGTGTCTGCTTAAGAGGGGTGTTCGCTTAAGAGGGATGTCTGCTTAAGAGGGGTGTCTGTTTAAGAGGGGCGTCCAGTTAAGATGGTGTCTGAGTGTCGGTGACTGAGTGTCGGTGATGGGTTTCGATTGAGAGGGGTTGGACTATACTTCTAAATAGGTGTCGTGCCTTTCTCCTACTGTACGTCCTAAACGTATATACATATAGGCACTCCTTCTCGTCTCTGGTTTATATATTGATTTCTGACTATTCATTCTTTACAAACCAACGTCGCCGGAGGGGTGTGCTTAGGTTTACGGTTGCCAGGAGGTTGCGATTAGGTTTACGGTTGCCAGGAGGTTGCGATTAGGTTTACGGTTGCCAGGAGGTTGCGATTAGGTTTACGGTTGCCAGGAGGTTGCGATTAGGTTTGGGGTCAGGATTAGAGGTATGGTTGGGGTGGGTTTCAATTCCTTTAGAATTCAGGATTATCCTGAATTCTTAGCTATTTGACAATTCACGATAATCCTGAATTGAAGATGAGAGGATATGCTGGATTTCTCCGTATAAATGAACATGCAATCATGGCAGTACGGAATCTAACGTACCATCACTGTTCTCGTTTGCTTTAGGCGCTCACTAAAACAATTTGCAAGCAGCCACGTCCCCATTTGCTGTACCCCAACTCAAGCTTATTCAAAGTAAGTTCTCAAACTTATTAATAATTTATGAACTAGTATAGCCAAAGTTAGTGAAATTGCTGCCGTCCTTCGTGGATCGTCCCCCACCGCACGCTTGCGACACTCGCGGTTTGTGATACAATGCTGATAAGGCACATTGCCACCTCTCGATACTTGTCTTCACAAAAAATTGTGTCGCTACCAAAAACGGGAAATTGAAAAACTGATATAATCTTAATATCCAAACTCTTGCGGCTTATACGTGCAATAGAAGCATTATGATTGGGCAAACAATTGCCTGCATGTGATTGGAACGGCCGCATCAAAGCATTCCATGCGGTCGAAATCATCCGGACAACAAATCGACTAATCAAACTATGAACGTATAACCACATCACATGCATGGATTTTGATACCCAACGAAAACGTGTAGAAAACTTGCTGGTGAACTGCATAACATTTCCTATAATCTGCATATTGAAATCAATGAAAGACAAAAATATTCAATAGATCAACTCACTTCTTTTATTTTAACCAGACTTAAATTACTCGTTTGAGAAGCAAGATCAAACACGCGTTTATTCTATCTTTCATCAGGGGACTTACCCTGCGAGTCAGAGCCCCTTTCCGACCTACGCAAGCTTCGGGGGAAAGTGGGCTCTGCCAACAAACTCATCTTCGCCCCAAGTTTGGGGCGAGTCAGTCAGGTTTTAAACTGGTCAAACAAGTTCTAGTTTACGAACACGCGTAAGCAGGAAAATAGGAAGTGACGCGTTAGAGCCTGGGCCCAAAATAGTATCTTGGCAACCGTTCACGCATACTCAAAAAGAGCCCACTTTCCCCCGAAGCCTGCGTAGGTCGGAAAGGGGCTCTGACTCGCAGGGTACAGGGGACTCAAAACCCTCGAAAACAATAAAAACCGCGGGGATACAACCTTTGTTTTTCATTTTCCTCCTCCTGTTTGGAACCCTTGGTGGAACACTCGATCAACCCATGTTTGATCTACAGTTTCCAAACTGTATATATAGTTTCAGTTGTTATTTTGTGCTGTATAAACTCGGAAAACTCTGACCTTACAACGTCTAAGTGGAATTTAGTAAATTTAGTAAATGTTTTTGAGAGCTTGTGAGAAAATTGCCAAGGATATTCAGGTTTATGACTAGTTAATATTGTAAGTATATTGGTCTTCAAGTTCACGGTAGAGTTTGTAAAGTTTCGTTAGTCCTTGGTGTACAAGCTGTCGTTAGTTAGTTAGTTAGTTAGTTAGTTAGTTAGTTAGTTAGTTAGTTAGTTAATTAGTTAGTTAGTTAGTTAGTTAGTTAGTTAGTTAGTTAGTTAGTTAGTTAGTTAGTTAGTTAGTTAGTTATAGTTAGTTAGTTATAGTTAGTTAGTTATAGTTAGTTAGTTAGTTAGTTAGTTAGTTAGTTAGTTAGTTAGTTAGTTAGTTAGTTAGTTAGTTAGTTAGTTAGTTAGTTAGTTAGTTAGTTAGTTAGTTAGTTAGTTAGTTAGTTAGTTAGTTAGTTAGTTAGTTTGTTAGTTGCGTGAGTGCGTGCGTGCGTGCGCGCGCGTTCGTTCGTTCGTTCGTTCGTTCGTTCGTTCGTTCGTTCGTTCGTTCGTTCGTTCGTTCGTTCGTTCGTTCGTTCGTTCGTTCGTTCGTTCGTTCGTTCGTTCGTTCGTTCGTTCGTTCGTTCGTTCGTTCGTTCGTTCGTTCGTTCGTTCGTTCGTTCGTTCGTTCGTTCGTTCGTTCGTTCGTTCGTTCGTTCGTTCGTTCGTTCGTTCGTTCGTTCGTTCGTTCGTTCGTTCGTTCGTTCGTTCGTTCGTTCGTTCGTTCGTTCGTTCGTTCGTTCGTTCGTTCGTTCGTTCGTTCGTTCGTTCGTTCGTTCGTTCGTTCGTTCGTTCGTTCGTTCGTTCGTTCGTTCGTTCGTTCGTTCGTTCGTTCGTTCGTTCGTTCGTTCGTTCGTTCGTTCGTTCGTTAGTATAGTACTTTCAGTTTGGAGTTAGTTGCATGTAAAGTTTTGTTAACTCTTGCTGTAAAAGCTGTCGTTATAATTCGTATAGTACGTTCAGCTTGGAGTTTGTAAAGTTTTGTTAGTTCTTGCTGTACAAGCTGTCGTTAGTTGTTAGATAACATAAGAAACGTTATTACAACTTCTTCTGTCATGTTTCATGGTTACATTACTTTTTTTCCGCTCTGAAAAAAGCAAAGGCGATGGTTGCGAGTATTGGGCTACTGTGGTCTGTGGTCATAATCCAAAATGGTGAATTAGCGATGGGTGAACGTTTTTGTTCTTTCGAAAGTGAAAACGCTGATCTTTTCAAAAGTTATACACCCATTGTACACTGTCGAACTTTAGGCTTAGTTTTGGTAGTGGTTTAGTTTGAATGGGCGGGGTGGTTTTCTAGCTTTTCCGCGGACGGACGGACGGACGGACAGGCACGGCTGTAATAATAATGATAATGATAATAATAATAATAGTAATAGTAATAATAATAATAATAATAACAATAATAATAATAATAATAATAATAACAATAACAATAACAATAACAATCATAATCATAATAATAAGTTCACGATTAGTTGCAAGTATTGGTTTTAAGTTCAGTTTTGAATTTGTAAAGTGTTGTTTAAGGGGGTCTTACACTCAAATTTCTTTTCTCTTTAAATTTAAGCATAAGAGAGAATAAGGTTCATATGATTAGAGTATGTGAAAATGTGACCAAGAAAATACTGTGAACTTCTCCTGTGTTGCCATGGTAACCGAGATAATTGTCCCCCATGGTGATAAAGAACCTTTATTTTCAAAAATGATAACTCATGAAGGAATGGTCAAGAGAATGTTTTTAATGGTTAATTTTATCAATGAATACATATTCAAGGCGCTGAACCTAAAAAAATGGAACATTTATCAGTTTTTTAGAATTTGTTAAGATTTTTCGCAAAAATGGATTTTTTTGAAAATTAAGCAAGCATGCAGTGTATTCTAAATTAAAGAGCTTTATAATACTTGTCAATTTTAAAGGTTCAGCTCCTAGACGCTGTTTGCATCTTTTTAGTATTAAAAATTCCAGAACAATTGGTCAAAACGTTATTGAAATATATTTTTTGAAATATTCGGTTTTTGTTGAATTTCGTGATTTGAGAAAAATAGCTTTAAAGTTAAGATAAAAATGTTATGTTGACGTTCGTCCGGCAAGTCTTACAGCAGCGGTAAAATGGGTTGAAATGCTATTTAGAACAAGAAAGCACTCAGAGTAAAATGCATTGCCGCGCGAGTGTTATCCCGCAGGACTGGGAGCGCCTTATTAGCGAGAGACGTTGTAATGGCGCCAAGACGTAGTTCTCCGTTAAGGTGTGAGCCCGTCGAAATAAGGTTCCATTTTAATGTTGCGACTGACTTAAGGGACATCATGTAAAGTCCGAGTAATAGTCGATCTGCCAATGACTTTTCAAAGAACCGAGAAGTCGAACAACGTCGGGTATTCTGGCGTTGTTGTTTATGTGGTGGAGGTCGCATCAAGGAACTGACGGAGACCCGAACTTTAGTCTAGCTAGGCCAAAACATTTAAAAAAAAAATTAGATTGGCATATTGTTGAGATATGTTAGTTAGTCTCTCGCCTAGGATATGTTTGGCTTTTTGGTTTTGACCCCGAATTAGAGCCGCGGTTAAGTTCCCTATGTTTGAAGAATTGGGGAAGGTCCGTGTCGAATTTTTAAAAAGTGTATCCATGATGCAATTCGAGGGTAGTTTTCAGGGTGGTGATGGGCTCTATGATATTGGTGTTCCTATCTGTGGAATAAAAGGCAAGTAGCGTAATGTTTTTATTTAGTCCATTGATTTTCTTCCTTTCTAACATTGATGAAATATTGTTGGTAAGTTAAATAAACGACTGGGTCTCTACAGGGCTGGTTTTGATACGATTAACAGTTTAACTGAACATTAACACAGTTTACTGCTCCCCCTGATTAATATATTGATCTTGGTTGTCAATTTCATAACAGTTCATCTCATTGCGGTGTAAACAATTCCCGCTTCTTCAAATATTTCGTTGTCTGAAGAAGTACCCGACCCAAATCTTATATCAAACTAAACCGCGAAATGTGGAGAGTATTCTTGTTATGAGATGAAATCGCACTGAACGTTTCGTTGCCAGAAAATCATCAAAAAATGTAACCTGTTTAACTGCCACATTGCTTCTTGTTAAAACGAGACAAGAGCGTGAGAAATATTGATGATTACCAGTTTATAACATGTATTTTGGGTTTTTCTGAGAAAGCGAGCCCAGAGATTTTCATGTGATTATGGAATTTCTAAGAATTGTCAATTTAGTGACCTTGATATCTCAGCAGTGCCTTAGCTGTAAACCTGACAAGCGAACAAGAGAATAAGCATATATCACGTCACAGATAAATGTCGACCTCATGCAGATAAATTCAACGGAATATGTACGTTTTCTAGTGTTTTTAAATTTTTAAGACCCAAACCACCTTGAAATGCAAATTTCGTCGAAAAGTTGTGTTTTTGAGATTTTGACACTTTGAAGGGTAAATAGGAAAAATCAAAATTTGCAATATAAAAAGGAACATATAGAGAATTGATTTAGCACATATTTGAAAAATTGATAAAAATAAATTTTTGGGTGTAAGACCCCCCTTAAGTTCTTGCTATATACAGGCTGTTAGTTGTTAATACCTTGAAAACTCTAATCTAACTGGCTACACACGTATGGTTCACGAATCCCCGTTATCAGGTATAAATATACCGTAAACAACGTTCTGCTCCATAGGGATATTTGGTGAAGGAAAATTCGAGTGTAGACTATATACATTATATGCCCAATATTACTTCTAATAAACCCAATTCTCTCCTGGCATTACCGCCTTAATGTATACAGAACTCGCTATCAAGCTCTCGGCAACGGCCTCCGTGGCTCAGTGGTCAGAGCATTGCACTAGAATCGCAAGGTCGTGGGTTCAATTCCTGCTGAAAGGCCTGTGTAGTTGCATTTTTCGCAACTGGTCCCGGTTTGGTCTTAAAATATCTATATTCTACACTCGAATTTTCCTTCACCAAATATCCCTAGAACATGTTATGTAATCGAGTGAAATGCCCAATATTAGTTCTGCTCCATAGCTTTCTCCTCATCTCCTGCGCAGAGGCTTCTTGAGCTTTTTTGAGCTCTTCAATATATAGGGGTTTAAGAGTGTAATGCCAGTAATGAGCAATAAGGAAAACCGCTGAAATTCGGAACGCATTACTCTATGCTCTATATATATTAAAGAGCTCAAAAAAGCCCAAGAAGCCTCTGCGGAGGAATACCGCTGCCAAACGTTTGCGCATGCGTTAATTCGCTGAGTAAACATTGCAAGAGAAGTGGGAACTGGCCGTGGCGACAACAACCAGACAGTGAAGACTAAGTAAGACTCGACTATTCATTTGTGTTTTAAAAAAAGGGTAAATAAAATTACGAAGGGGTAAATTCAGAATATGTTACAATATTGACAAAGAAGCCATGCACAAATTACCTACCTTATCTTTTTGGTAGTATGTTTATAATTTTAACTTTTGTGTAGGACTTTCGGTCCAGTCCAAATATTTCAGTGTTTTCCCGCTCTTTTTCCGAGGACGAGCTCGGACGTCGCACATGCGCAAAACGTTTGGCAGCGGTGTTCTGCGGAGGAGAGAGGCTGCATAGACTGTATTAGAGTCTGGCTAGTACAAGCTGTCGTTATATAGTTGTTAATAGTATTATCAGAAAGCTTTAAGTCCCGTCTAGACCTCGGAGTTTTCTAAGTGCTAACAGCCAACAACTTACGATAGCTTGCATGTGTAACAAGAATTACTGACAACATTTTATTAACACTTTGAAGCATGACGACGAGTCTTTAAGGTTTATTCTGGCTAACGCCAGACGATTTTAATCATTTTATTCAGCACGGAGAGGAACACTTAAAATGACAAGGTAATTTCTTTTGCAGTTTTTCGTTTTCTTGTTTCGTTGTTGAGATATTTCAGATTGTTTGATATGCAAATGTCACATGTTGTGACTTACATGACGTAATAGGGACCTTAAGATCTACGACGGCAACTTCGAGGACGACGTCCTTCAAACAAAAGCATTCTTCTTGCAAAACAAATATAATGAATAATTTCTAGTCCCAAGAGTAATCTGAACACCGTCTTTGCTCTGTATATAACGCATTTTCACGTGCTCAGGACGACGATGACTCGTGGGGTGATGAGAACTGTTGTCTGAGATTGCCTTAACATGCAACCGTTTTAACACTTTGAAAATTATAAAACAAGCTTAAAGTATTGAATACAGTAGTCAGTTAACCGTGACTTCTTTTTAATGCTAAAATCTGAATTGTTTTTTAACCGCCGTCGTCGTCCTAGCGTCTTAAAGGGATATGGCAATAACAATTATTTTTGTCCAGTTTGTAAGAATATGTAGAAAAGTTAGAAAGTACGTTTACAGATTTTCATTAGCTGGCTTACTTTTTCAGATATTTGCGAACAAAAACACAAGCCGTCCGCCATCTTGTTTCACAATTAGATCTAATTAAGTGACGTCACAAGCAGGGTAAACATTGTAAAAATTGTAATCAGTAGCCAAATGTCAGCTAAAATTCTTTTACATTGTTAGAGTTTCAATTTGAAATATGTCAGATCAAACTACTTAAGATTTTGCATTAAAATACCTAGGAAATTAAGAAATGTTTAGACAAATTTTACCCTGCTTTTGACGTCATGCATATCTGACAATAGACATGCATATCCAAAATGGCGGATGGCGAGCGTATTCGTACGCAAATAATGCCGAATTTCTTAAAAAATAAAAAATCTAATGAAAATTTGTAAACGCACTTCATAACTATTCTTGATGTTCTTACAAATTAGATAAAAATAATTTTTATTGCCATATCCCTTTAAGGTCCCTAATGACTTATCGGAGACGGTCATATATCTGTGGTTTGATAATCGCAAAGATATATAATCTTTTCCGATTAAAGTGCCTATGAAAGAACACTTAAAATGATGGAGTAACATGTTTTGAAGTTTTTCCTTGCTTCGTTCTTGAGATATTTCAGTTTGTACGATATGGAAATTAAACATTTTAACGTCACATGTGCATAATAGTTATTGAAAAAAGTTATATATCTTTGCTATTATCAAACCAAAATAATTCGAGGGAAGCATGTGTGTGTTTCGCCCAGAACACTAAACATGTAGATTGTCAAATGATTATATGTAACAATAGCAAAGATATATAACGTTTTTCGATAATCATGTGACGTTCCAAAATGTGACATTTACATCAAACAGACTGAAATATCTCAAGAACGAAGCAAGGAAACTAAAAACTGCAAAAGATGTTACTCTATCATTTTAAGTGTAATGAAATGCCTATGTGTATTTTGAAGGATGGTTTTTCCTTCACGAGAAAATCCAATATGGCGACCAAAACATAAAGTTGTCGAAGAATATTTCGATGAAATACAGAGTGGATTTTGCTTTAATATTGTCATAAAAGTCCCTGGCTGCGCTGTTATGACGGGCACGTCGACTGAGTAAAACGTTTGACGTATTTTAGTGAACAAAATGAAGCAGTTTTCAACCATTAAAGCTTCGAGAAGTGGAGCAATGAGTGGTATGTAACTTCGTAGGTGGAAGAACATCTTGTCTAACATTTTCATGTATGTTATTAATAAGTAATAGTAGGGTGAGGCGGTTAATCGATAAACCGGAAAAAACCGATGTTTTTCGAAAACCGATTCGACCGATGTTGCTCCAGGCGAAAAACCGAAAAAACCGAAAAAACCCGTTTGAATCTCAGTAACATTGAAACAAAATGGCAGTAATAATTACAGGGAAGCGAAGCATCAAACAAAGCTAAGCCGGATCACACGCTTGATTGGTTCAGCAAATCAGCGCCCTGATTGGTTCAACAGAAAGCGGACCTCTGCGAAGACAGGTAGCGTATGACTCATCGCAAAAATATTCAGAGTTAACAAATTAACATATAAACACGTGCAATAGCATTCAAACATTAAACTTCAGTTGGTCGTTTGCTTACACTATCCCGAAGTCTTTCTGTTTTTGTTAAAATGAGTAAGAGTGCAGTTTGGAATTTCTTTAAGAAGCCAGAAAGAGGAGAGGATTTTGCCGTGTGCAAAATCTGTACGCAGTCCGTTAAAAACAAGGGAGGAAACACAACCAATTTGCTGCAACATCTTCGAAGAACCCATCCTTCCCAATATGCGACGATGACTCCATCAGGACGAAAGTCAGCACCGAGTCGAGCGACAAGCGATAGCAGCCCAGTTTCATCAGATACGCAAGTTACCCAACCTACAGTAAAGAGCCTCTTTGCCAGCAGCACGCCATTAACACCTGGTAACAAGCGCCACGAAAGTATAACAGATGCCATCACATACTTTCTCTGTAAAGACAACGTCCCGTTTAACGCAGTGAGTCGACCAGGATTTCAAAAACTATTGAACGTATTAGAGCCACGCTACAAGATTCCAAACAAGACAACGTTTTCGAAAAACAAACTTGCAAAGCTGTATGATGTCACCAGAGAAGCAGTTATGCTAGACTTAAACAGCATAAACTACTTCGCATCTACAACTGACATGTGGTCTTCTCACGGCTTGACACCGTACATGGGATTCACGTTGCATTGGGTAGACGCTGAGTGGAAGTTACAAAGCCGAAACCTTGGGACAAAGTTTGTTCCTGATGACCACACTGCCGAACAGTTGACCGAGACGATGAACGACATGCTTGGGCATTGGAAACTGAGCGCTTCGAAGCAAATTGCCATAACCACAGACAATGGTTCAAACATAAAGAAAGCCTGCAAAGACAACAAATGGACAAACTTGCCATGTTTTGGACACAATCTCCACCTCGCAATCACCAAACCATGAAGAACAACCCAAGAGTACAGCGTGCATTGGGTGTATCCAAGAAAATCGTGGCAGCTTTTGGCACAAGCTGGAAGAGACGGAGAGATCTTGCCGCAGCTCAAGTTCAAGAGGAACCTGGACAAAAGTTCAAGAATTTGTCATCGGTGGGTATTGAGTAATTGAGTATTTTTAATATCATTATATTAATAGGTTCGTGAGCAATGTGTTATGTATTATTGAGACTATATAAACTTAAGTCAATCAAAAGTTTCAAAACTTAGTTACTGTTTTTTACTAAACAATTTTTGTTGTGTCGCGTGAACAATGATTTTAGATGTGCCCAACACGTTGGGGTTCCACACAACACATGATCAGCAGGGTGCTGCGCAATAAGAAGGCCATTCGACGAGTTCTTGGCAACGACAAGGATACTTCCCATTTGGTCCCGAAGTGGCAAGATTTGGAAGTCTTGGAGTGTGTGGATAAAGCACTTGGTCCGCTGAAGGCGTTCACAGATATTATGTCTGCGAGCAACTATGTGACAATAAGTGCGTTAAAGCCAATTCTCCATCGCCTGTCAACAACTGAATTGGCCCCTCAAGATGACGATTTGCCATTGGCCGCCGAAATCAAGGAGGAGGTCATGACGCGACTACAAGCGCGTTATGTTGCCGATCGATTGAAAGGTTTGATGAATGTCGCATCATTCTTGGATGCTAGATACAAGACTGATTTTTTAGAAACAGAAAGCGAAGAATTGAACAATGTCAAAGAGGAGCTCTTGAAGAATGTTGTTCTTCTAGAGTGCAGCATTGAAGAAGAAGAAGAAGATGTCTTGCCATCGCCCGCTGCAAAGAAGGCAAAACTCAGCCTTGGGGCATTGACCAGCCTGAAAAAGAAAGAAACGGCGTCACCAGCAGCCTCTCCACATAGCCGTCTCTCCAAGGAGATTGACACTTACCTCAGTTATCCAGTCATTGACGGAGACGACGAACCTTTAGAATGGTGGAAGGTTAACGCAAAAGAACTTCCGTTACTGTCACAATTGGCAAGAATATACCTCGCCATTCAAGCCACCAGTTCGCCATCAGAGAGGCTTTTTAGCAAAGCGGGGCAAGTTGCTACACCAGCGCGAGCGCAACTAAAGCCCGAGAAAGTTGACAAACTTGTCTTCCTAGCGGAGAATTTGTAAGGATAGACTATCGCATTCGCTTGTATATAGATAGAAAGAAAGCCAGTTTTACTGTTACTTAGTCATTTCCTTGTGTGTAGAACGTATATAGCTACAATGTTTGAAAATTTAATTCTTGTAAATATTACGATACATTGTACTAACTGTTTTAAAAACTAAAGTCTTGAACGTGTAGCGTGAAGTTTAATCAAGTAAATCTACAGATATAAATATCGATTTTTTCGGTTTTTTCGGTTTTTTCCAGGCGGTTTTCGGTTTTCGGTTTTTACCCTGAACCGCCTCACCCTAAGTAATAGCATGGTTTCGAGTGCAATTTTGAAAAAAACACGCACTCGTGAGTTTTTCAAAGACCTCAAATAGCCTTTGAAAAATTGATAGTCTTTGAAATATTCACTCGTGCATGTTTTTTCCAAATTGCACTCGAAACCATGCTATTATGCACCAGTCAATTGAAACTACGGCCCCCCGACCCCCGGGGAATAGCGGGGCATTTAACATTTCCCAAGTGTTAATCCCCGGCTATTTCCCCCGCCACCGGTGGAACCCCCGGTGTTAAAAGCCCCGGTACCAAGGGGATCATTGAACCAAACTTTAATAAAATATATCAAGATACAATATAAACAAATAAAGTAATACGTAAATTTAACACGTAACGGGTATAGAAGTAATGCGAGCAACAAAGTCACAGCAACTTACAACAAAATTTGATTTCAACACATGTTAATTCGCAATATTGATAAATGTTGTCTCAGGTCTTGCAAATTGAAATCAGATTTTGTTGCAAGTTGCTTGCAATTTTGCTCCTCGTATTTCTTTACCTTAATAAACATGTGAAAGTTCAGTAAAAAGTTCAATAAAAGACAGTATAAACCGGAGTTTTAAGCAGATATACAATAAATGAATGTATATATACGAAGAAACAACACACATAGTTTGAGTATGAAAATACGGACAAACTCACCAAATTAAAGTGCTCCAGCAAAATATGGCACTATACCGGTATATCGTAAATCAGTAAATCGATACCGAATTACTCAAATTATAATAAAATATGTCAAGTTGTTGTAAATCAGAGACCAATAAATGTCACAAAAAATAAAATGGTAGTTTTGTCGCAAAACTGGTTCTTGCACACCAATTGCGCTTTTAATATGTGTAGTTTCTCCCCTCTCTGCATATCCTGTTCCGATTATACAACTTGCGCATGGGTGGCCAGTAGGTTCCTGTGGCCAGTAGGCTCCTGTAGCTGAAACATGAAAATAAATATGGAAGTAGTACTTACCCAATGGCAGCCACATGTTCAAAACACAATTGTCTCGTATAATAACCGATGTTGTTCTAGAAAATCATGTCAAATTTTTACTCAACTAATGTGTTTTTCTCTCGCTAAAATTATTGTTTTACTTAAAATACAAGGCAACGTTAATGTTTATAACAATACAGGTAAAAGGTAATGTTAATGCTTTTCCTGTTTCTACAAAATACACTGAGGACAAACCAGGACCCTTTTGGTGCATCTTTCAGACCAACGCATGCCAAATGATACCACTGAATCTTGCAGTCGATAGTGTCGCAGGCCAACATTAAACCAAATTCAGGTTGGTTGCACAGGCAAAATTGTTCAGGTTCAACTATATGTTTTTTATGGAAAGAACAAAGATTATTAGCCATTTTTCAAATCACAATGAAAGTTTACAATGTATCTCAAAGCGAAAATGTATAGACTGCCACGAGTTTGAGAACATATCACACATTAAATTGCAATTGAAAAATGTGTCCGCCAGCTACAGCTATATGTATGTTACATTCCTCAAATTCTTGGCAGTTCATCACGCTTTCGCGTTGCTATTAAATTGAAACGCTACTTTTAGCAGCGTAAATAGCAGCGTAAATTACAGCGCGATTAAATGTTAACTTTGTTCACCTTTACAGTCTGGACAAAACCACGAAAATGCTGGGCTGAAGAGAAGCCCAACACAAGCAAAGTGAAACCATTTAATTTCACAAGATTTTCCTTCACACAGAAGCATGTCACCATACTCTTTGTCACGGCACCAGCACCAGACATCTGGTTCTGAAAAAGGAATATAAACAAGTGAATGTAGAATTAGAACTTAATATTAAAGTTCCCTGAATTTCTTAATTAAATCACTCTAAAACAATAATACGATCCATTGTAGGTACGCGAGTTTCTCTCAGAGAAAAGGCCCACAGCCTACACTGGACCAGCATCTCCGAGTGATTACTTTTGAACAGTATTTACCTGTGACTTTCTTGACTGATTTTTTGCCTTTCTTGTTTCCTTCATGTTCTTTGCCTTTGTTATCTCCTTCTGCTTTCTTGTTTCCGTCCCCTTTCTTTGCTTTTCTCGTTAAAGCTGCCTTCTTAGCACCCTCTTTTCTCCGTTTGGCTGTAGCTCGCAAATGGTCCACATGCATGTTAAGTTCCTCGAAAGTAAGGAGTGTCTTTTGAGCAACTTCCTGCAACCAACTCTCTGACAACTCTTTGTTTTCCTTCAGTGACTTATAGAATTCCTCTTTTATAATTGCACTGGGAGGCTTGTACATGCACATAGAATCTCCATTTTCTTTGACAAAGGCTGTATGCTCTTTGGGCTTCAAATAATGTCCAGCGCACAAGGTTGTGCACTCTGTACATTTACCACCCCAAGGCCTGTTCGGGTCAGGAATCGGTATTGGAACGTAAGTCAACTGTGGCCCATTTTCATACCATTCTAAATCCCCGCGTTAAATCCCCGCTACATTTCCCCTCTAAATTATTAACCTTGTTAAATGCCCCGTACCCCCGGGGAAATGTGTTGTTAAATAGGCGTATTCCACGGCTATTTCCCCGTTAAAGCCCCGCTACGCCCCGGGGGTCGGGGGGCCGTAGTTTCAATTGACTGGTGCATTACCTATACAAACATTCTGAAATATCTCAAGAACGAAGCAAGGAAACGAAAACTGCAAAAGATGTTACTCTGTCATTTTAAGTGTTCTTTCAAATAAGACAGACTTAATTTTCGTGTTTTTGGCCATGGCCAGAAATTTCGGACATCGCCAACGCGCATGTGCGTATTTCGTTACTAAAATGGCGTCTGCGCTCATAGGGAAATGTATAGAACAGAAAAAAACATTTCCAAATAAAAGCACTTCAATGGGCCGTTGAATTAATTGCCGGGTTGGTTTCTTCTTCTAGAACATAATTCAAATCTCATAGATAGTATTTTAACTAAAAATATAGTGAAACTCACCGTACAATTTTACCTTCAAATTTGCACTCTTTGTGCTTTTCAATTCCTTGTTCAGAAACCGAAAACATTTAACAAGTCATCAGCTTTCACAGTCGCTGGTCGAACATCCTTAAACTGGAGTAAGTTTGCCGAGTTCGTTCCCCCAAGCCAACACAATCTTTAGTACACACGGCGATTTTCAGCCGGATTTATGACCATTAGCAGCGTACATTTTGGAGATAGAAAATACAAAAGTCGAAGACAGACAAATTAATCAAACAGCTCGCCATTAACCAGAAATAGCCAAAGTAGTCTTAACCCAAACTGTGATTTTGCCACGAAGTTTAACAAATTCTGCCGCCATGTTTGATACCAAAATAAAGCTTAGAACCCGGGCTTTCTAATGCCGCGGATAATGAAGTAAACCAGTCAGCCTGGTCAGCGTTTAAACGCGTTGCACGTTTACTTCCGGCTGCAAAACCCCGCGAATTATAAGTTTTAACATGTCACACTCGACTGACCATATTAATATTCTAACAGCGTTCAATCTATCAAATTTCAAACAGAAAATTGTTTTGTCCACAAATCACTGTTCAAATCACGTTAAAAAGAAAAGTGTGTCGGAAGAAAATATAGCGTTCACAATAAATATTCCACTGCAGCAGCTTAGAAGTTGGCGTGATCTCAAAGATGGAGAAGTGTTACGACCCTACTCGTACGTTCAAATTCTGAACGCTTTCATCACGCATTATCGAGTACAAATAAAGGAAGATTGCAAGAGGATCAATGGTTTGCTGAGAAGAGCTTGTAGTGAGGCAAAGTGCACAAGCTGTAAGAGTGTGGGTAGGTTGAGAAATATGGCAATGGAGGATGTAAAGCGAATCGCTATTCATTATGATGAATTAGCTGATTTAGAACAAGCACTAGATTCTGCAAGACAGAATGCAGAGGTTCTTTCAAAAGAAAATGAAGATCTCCAGCTTGGCTTTGATAAACTGTACCATGACTTACAGATTGCCTTAGGGACTCAGCACGACGATGAAAAGAAATTGGAAAATGTTCAACATGAATATGAGAAACTTTTGAGTGAAAACAAGGAACTTAAGGAATACATAGAGAAAACAGGTTTAGCCATGGATTTATGTAACACTGGTAACAAAGTTGCTGATGTTCAAGAAAGGCAGCAGCGGCGTAAGTTAAAAGAGCTTAAAAGTGGTGTTGAAAGAGCCCTTTGGTTTGCTGAGACCTTTGGACTGAAATTGGCATCAGCTAGTTTTTCAGATGAAAATGGGAAGGAGCATAATTTGAGCTTCAGTGAAGCTACAAAAAAGAAAGCCTTCAAAGATCTTCCTGAAAAGGAGAAATTAAAAGTACAACAAATACTTTTTATACAAGATAAGTTTTGTGTTGGTGATGCTTCTTACCATGAGTTAACAATGACTCCAGCTGGAGAGGGATTGCCCAGATCATACCTCATCCGCCAATGCAAAGATTCACTGAATGAACTATGCCACATTGAGAGGACACCAGGGAAGGCAGAAGGAGCCCAGGTGAACTTCAAAAATGAGCTCACCAAAGTTTTAAAGAAGCATGTAAGTTTTACTTATTAAATATGTGATCAACTGAAATCAGTGATGCCACTGGTAATTTTTATTGGGTGGGGGCCAAGTAACTTACGACCATACACTGACCATATAATTAAATTCATAGGAAGGGGGCTATCTGGGGAATGACACACTCCTATTATTTACCTGCAGCAGATGTATAAGCAGAAGTAGAGAATCGAAAGAAGGCCAGCTGCAAGTTTCAAAATTATAATAATGTATACTTTATATAGAGATTTGTTAACATTTTTCACTGATAATGGAGCAATTATATAGAACTACAGAAGGGGCCTCAGCCCCTCTTCCTCCCCCCCCCCCCCCCTAGTTTGAAGAATGGGGCTTAGCCATAAGATTCAGATTGTGTAATCCACTAAGGGGTGTTTACATGAGGCTGGCCCAAACTCTGCCTGGACTGATTTCAGGTCAGTTGTAGTGTTTTTAGTATAGATTGTTTTCATGAGTCTGGCTTGAGATTCAGTTCACACGAGTGTAAATCTCAGGTCACCTGCTAGACTGAACTGAAGCACTTTCACCTTTCAAACTCAATATGTTGTTTTAAATGAGATTGGTGTCAAATCCACATAAAATAATGATTCTTCGACCGTCACAAGCTGTAAGGCAATTGCTACAAATCTTGAAGTAACAGCGAAACCAAGCCTATATAGTTTCGAGGCCAGCCTCATGTAAACAAAAACTGAAAAGCAAAATTCAGGTTGGTCCGAGTTCAGGCTAGCCTCATGTAAACACCCCCAAGTTCAGTTGGACAATAAACATTGAATAAATTAACCACCACCACCACCACCACCACCACCACCACCACCACCACCACCACCACCACCAATCAACATCCCTCCTACACTGGCTAAAATTTGTAATATGTTATATGGCTAAAATTGTATTAATAAAAATGTATTATTGTTTTAACAGATTAGAAGCAAGGGAGAAACTGATCTTTCCAAACTGGGAAAAATTAAAGTAAAACTTAGTGGAGATGGGGCACAAATGACCAGGGTAACAGGATTTGTCATTTTGTCATTCTCAATCTTGGATGGTGAAGATTCTGTAATGTCATCTAAAGGTGATTTAATTAGAAGACTTGTCTTCCCTTTTTGCTCTTAATATTGAGTTAATCATTTAAATAACTGGACAAACTACTTACTTTCTACTAAAAATCTACTAAATTATTGCACCAATTATTAGAGTGCAAACATGAATTCCCACTATTTAGTACTAAATAGCACTGATGAAACAATAAAAAATAAGAAACTACCACAATTCTGTACTAAATAGTAATATTTATGTTGCACAGAATTATGTTGAATGCATTTAGTATTTGCACTATATCACATCTATATAACTCTAACATTTTTCATCTAGACAGTCTAGCTAACATATTAGTACTAGTACTACATATTAGAATTTAACATTGCCAAATCGTCTATTTTAGGTAACCACACAGTTGCTGTCATCAAGGGTGCTGAATCCTATGAACTGCTTTACACTTCATGCTCTATTATCTTCAATGATGTAAACAAGATTGTAAAAGATGGGTTCATTAACATTGATGGAGTTAACATTGAAATAGATATGTGTATGGGTGGAGACTACAAGGTAAACAGAATGGAGAATTATTTTCAATATTCATATACTTATTGCATCATGTTTCATTTTAATTTTGAAATACTGTATATCCTTTTTACTTTGCAGTATCTGTTGCTAATAATGGGCATGAAAGGTGCAACATCAGATTTTTCTTGTATCTGGTGTAAAATTCACAAACCTCTGAGGTATTTAAGCAAAATTAATGAAAGTGGATTTAAACCATCAAATTAGCTGTGAAATCACAATATACCCACTTGAAGTTCATTTACAGCACAATTATGATTTATTATTTAATTTTAATACAATACACATTCAAGGTATGATATGAGCAAGCCTATGGAGTTTTACTACGAGGAGAAATCAAAAAGAACCTTAAAGGACATCAAAGAATGTGCCCTCAAGAAAACATTTTCCTGTGAGCATGTTCCACTCCTAAGCATTCCACTGGATAATATTGTACTTGACGAGCTCCATCTCATGCTTCGGGTGACAGGCAAGCTATAAACATATATGTACACGTCAAGTAATAGCTACCTGTACTAACTTGAAAACCCAGACAATTCAAAGTAACACACTTACAAAATACTTTATTTTATATGGTTTTATAGATAAGTTAACAAAGAACCTTGTTACAGAGGCTATCAGAAGGGATTTTAAGGAAAATTTAAACAAGCCTACAAGCGAGAAAACAAGTGTTCATCTCGATAATCTAACCAGCACAATCTGCAGCTGTGGGATATCCTTTTCAGTATGGGAAAAGCCAAATGCTGATAGGTCATCCAGTGGCTTACATGATTTCACAAGCCTGATGGGCTCTGACAAAAAAATACTTCTAGAAAAGCTACCACCTAAATTAGATGGCATCATTGCATCTGAAACAAGTGACACAGTTATCAAAATTTGGAAGGTAGTGCAGTAAAATAATTATTGTACAGTATATGCACAGTGGTGTAGTGAGTGGGTAAACATGTGCCAGGCACCAATTTTGGGGAAGGGCACCAAATACAAATATTGCAATTTCTTTTTGTTTTTAATCATTGAAAATAGGCTCAAATTGCACAAAATAACTCTTTTTCTGCCTTTGCCCCAAGCATGAAAAGTACTTGTGACACCACTGTACATGCACAAACTCTGCATCTCAATGCATTTGTAATTGCAGATACAAGATACTAACTTTAATATTATTTTACTCTAGGATTTCAATGACATTTACACCAATTTACTTCAGAAAGATAACCCAACTGATGAGGATATCAACAACTATTTTTCCAAAGTACACCAAATAATTTGATGTCATTAAAATGGACCATATACTTTACCTATATTTACCATGTGTATTACTAATGGTCATTTTTTTCAGGTTACAGCTTGGGTTGATTTATTTACATCACTCAGTGGTCAACTTGATGGTCATGGCAAAAATGATGTAACACCATATATGCATGCTATGGTTTATCATGTGCCCCATTTTATGAAAGTCCACAAAGGGATAAAGAAGTTTACCGGACAAGGTAAACCAATTTCAAATAATTTTGAACATATATAAATATCTTTTAAGAAAGAAGAAATCTCAAAATTACTTTTACCTAAAAGAAAATTTTGTAATAAGAAACAAAAAAATTCACCTGAATGAATAAGTTATTTAATCCACAATCATTATGTACACAGGAGTTGAAAAGCTGAATGATGTCTGTAGGAGAATCCATTTGGTCAAGTCTAATAAGTGGGATGCAACGAAGGATGTGTTACTTGTGGGGAAAAGGATCGAACTTCTCAGCAACCTAGAACGAACACCAAGACCATATAACAAAAGAGCTAATGACTACTGGTCAAGTGGTATTTCAGAAAGTCGAGCAAAGCGCCAAAGACTTTGTGACCAAGAAATAACTCCACCAAATGCTATCCCAGACCTTCCCCCAGAAATAATAAAATCTAGACTAAAAGATATGGGAATAAAGACAAGACTTAGAAATGTTAAAAAACTACAAGAATTATACAGAAATGCAATCAATGCTGCTGATAATTAGAGCCATTCTGCCAAACAGAAACCATTTGACAGAATAATAGTAACAACTCATTCATACAACAACTTGTTATTAAAAAAACAATATATGTAAATATAAAAATATAAACAATATACATGTATATAATATATCGTTACAAATGTAATCAATCATGTTTCTATATTTAAATTACATGCTTTTTTAGCAATTGTCAGGCTAATTTTTTCTACTGGGATCTTTGGAGCCCTCTCCAATTTTCCCTGGTTTACAATATAATGCGAAGCTGTCCAAGACAAAACTGTCTTTGCTTTAATCGGAAAATCCACAGCAATTCCTTCTCCGTGTTCATTAAGAATATAAAACCAGTGAGAAGGCAGAGTCTCAAACCTTACAAAGTCCAATTTTTCATACAACATGTACCCTTTATGTTGTGAAGGAATGCCTTTGTTCTCCATAATGAATCGCCAGACATCTAACTCCATATGGATGTAAATTGGAGCTATAGTCTTGCCCTTTAGATATGAAGTTACTGTACTGTAGAAATTCCGGCCTGCATTAACCATACTCTGTTCAGTAGGCTTTAGTGAATGTTTGTAAGATCTAAAAAAATTCCCAAAACAAAAAGTTGACAGTACTGTATGTAGTATTAAGATTTTATTACACATTCGTTTTCGTGTTGTTATTTAATTATTTTCGATAAACATGGATATAATACTAACCTCAACAGCTCTGGAGTCATATTGCTGGATGGTTCCCAATTACAAAATTCCATTGACCATCCTTTCCATTTTAGAAGGTATTCGTAGTCCTATATGAAAGAAATTCAGATTTTGTTTCGAAAACGATAGTGCCTTGCTTTCATCCGAAAAGTGACAACAAAGCTAAAAAGACCAATTGGCTCAACTCACATGTTTAGTCTTCCTCCTCGTTATGATTCTTTCCACTTCGTAAAATTCTGCACGGGAAGCCATGTTTCATACAGAATAGGAAGCGATGAGCGATTATAGGGGTCACTGAGGAGCTTATAGGGAACGCTACGAAAGGCTGCTGTACAGCCAGCGCTGGCTCAAATGTCCGAAATTTCTGGCCATGCACTTTCAAAAGTTCAAGATGACTTTTGTGTACTAGTAACTACTAGTATACCGAGTTTTAAGAATACTCTGATGAAAGACTTAACTTGCCTCAGTATATTTCGTTCTCGAATACCTCGGCAGTTCACAGTTGATGATTTTCAACACGCACTTAAACACTGACTGCCTACGCTTGTAGTGGGTGGTACTCTACACTTCAACCCAAGATTGTCTTACACGATGCAATGTCATTGTATATATTGTCGAAACGTGATATGAGAAAAGCCAAGACGTGCCCCCTCATTGTTTAACTTAACTGTGATCCTTCCCTGGTAAAGTCAACTTCTATTATTTTACTTTAGCTAACACCAGACTATTTTATTCTGGCTAACGCCAGACGATTTTACTCTGACTACATGTATAACACCAGACTATTTTACTCTGGCTAACACCAGACTATTTTACTCTGGCTAACACGATTTTACTCTGGCTAACACCAGACTATTTTACTCTGGCTAACACCCGACTATTTTAATCTGTATAACACCAGACTATTTTACTCTGGCTAACACCAGACTATTTTACTCTGGCTAACACCCGACTATTTTAATCTGTCTAACGCCAGACGATTTTACTCTGGCTAACACCAGACTATTTTACTCTGGCTAACACCAGACTATTTTACTCTGGCTAACACCAGACTATTTTACTCTGGCTAACACCTGACTATTTTAATCTGTCTAACGCCAGACGATTTTACTCTGGCTAACACCAGACTATTTTACTCTGGCTAACGCCAGACTATTTTACTCTGGCTAACGCCAGACTATTTTACTCTGTCTAACGTCAGACTATTTTACTCTGTTTAACATCAGACTATTTTAACTGTCTAACGCCAGACGGTTTTACTCTGGCTAACACCAGACTATTTTACTCTGGCTAACACCAGACTATTTTACTCTGGCTAACACCAGACTATTTTACTCTGGCTAACACCAGACTATTTTACTCTGTTTAACACCGGACTATTTTACTCTGTCTAACGCCAGACTATTTTACTCTGTTTAACACCAAAATATTTTACTCTGTTTAACACCAGACTATTTTACTCTGGCTAACGCCAGACTCTTTTACTCTGGCTAACGCCAGACTATTTTTCTTGTCAAAGCGAGGACCTCAGTTTCGACTTACATTTTCTACACTGCCCCCACACTGCACCGCTTTTGATAAAATGTCATTCTTTTTAAATATCATGTCATTCTGGCAGCTTTACAAAAGTTACAGCCGAACGGATAGACATTTCCCCGCCTACAATATTAATAATCCTCTGCAAACATGCATGCTGATCTATTCGTTTTTCGATTGCACTGGAATTTTTCATGCATCACCGCTTGCAATATAGTTCGTTTACTGAACAAAATAAATATAGTTCATATACTATACTAAGCATATTATAGTTCGTATACTAAGCACTATATATACTATTTACAATATGAGTGGCCGTGTTGTATTGGATATACGATATACAAGCTCGAGCCGAAGGCGAGAGATTGTCATATCCAATACAACACGTGCACGAATATTGTAAAAAGCTTAAAATACTCATAGTCTTTGATGTTATATGGGTAATATTTGTTCAGATTAAATCAGGAAAAGCTCAATTTCAATGTTTTAGAGCTGAGATAGACCTGATATACAACCGCCCTCACGTACGGTCATGATTTCTTTTGTGTTTTCTTCATGAGTTATTGAGTATTTTAAAGTTCATTTACTAAGCATTATAATTTATATATATACTAAGCATTATAGTTCATATACTAAGCATTATAATTTATATATATACTAAGCATTATAGTTCATATACTAAGCATTATGAATTCGTATGCTAAGCATTATAGTTTGTATACCAAATATACTAAGCATTATAATTCATATACTAAGCATTATAATTCGTATACCAAGCATTATAGTTCATATACTAAGCATTATAATTCGTATACCAAGCATTATAGTTCATATACTAAGCATTATGCAGTTTCACTAAATCAATGTACTGTATATATTATAGGAAGTCATCCGAACAGTTTCGTTGACCCCTGGTCTTTGAAGCGGCATGTTTGGCTTTACTCGATAATCCACCAGTAGTGTTCAAGTTTTTATCCTTTTTAAGTGCCCGATGTATCCTCGCAACAACTCAACGCTTATTTATTACTTGTACTGTATATTGACACCTTCACACGATGGCTTCGCCGGTTCATTTGACTAAAGTGCTTCAGACAGTCTGTCGTCATAATCAAAAGGCTTCAGACAAAACGCTTTTGAAGCATTTCTATACACAATCTGGCGCAGTGCTATATAGGGGGCTGAATACACAAGACGAGCTGATTTGTTTGGTTACGATCGTGCTGTGTTTTTGAGACGTGCTTCTCAAACTCATTAATAATTCATGAACCGAAAACAAAGGAAATCAGTACCGAGACGGAGGTTTTGGTATCGGAGGAAGAAATTACATAAATTAAGCCAACTTTCGCCTCGGTTTTCTCTTAAAATACTGATTTGTTTGAGAAGCTATATCATACACTCGGAAGAGTGTTCCATCAGAATTCCAAACACCTCGAAATTTGAAACACCAGAATTCCAAACACCTCGGCTTCGCCTCGGTTTTCAACACTGAAAAGTCTTGGTGTTTGGAAATCCTGATGAAACACTCCTCCTCGTGTATGATATATAACTTAACCAGTTTAATAACCCCTTCAGGTGACTTGGAGCTCTCCTGTTAACTGTCGAGTAAAATCGTCTGGCGTTAGCCACAGTAAAATACTAAAGTCTAAGGAGTTGAACTGAACTTGGTTAATATATAGCAGCTATAAGACATCGGTTGAAACAAATGATCGCAAAATCTCGGGCCGGTAGGGTGCTCAAGCCTTATAGCCCAAAAACTTCATTTTAACACGAAGTCATGCACACCAATGTGTATATTGGCTGTATTTGTCATTGATAGATAGATATAATTGGACAGGGAGAATGATAGTAAACAGTTTGAATATAAGCTTGAACGAACATTCACAATAGATAATTACAAAATTATAAGTTTTGAAATATATTGAACTGTCATGAGAAATATATACTGTATTGAGTATTAGAATTATTTATTATACTAAAGTATTCAGGTAATGTCTAGAATTTATGATGTAGTGTAGTTTTTTAATAGCGAATTGTAAAATTATCAGTTTTGACTTTTGAAATAGAACTGACATGAGAAAATCAAATATATACTGTCTATATTAGTGTATTTGAATTACTTATTATACTAAAGTGTTAAGGTAATGTCTAGAATTTATTATGTAGTGTAGTTTTTCGACGGAAAGCAATCCTTTTGACGTTGACTCATATCTCGTCTTGTGGCCGAGAAAAACTTAAAGGAATTTGTGGTAAGGAGCCGTCCATATGAGGCGGGCTCAACCCGCGGTTACCGGTTGATTTTATCTTACGAAAATCGTATTACGACTATTTGAGAAATGCAAAATGACGTAACAAAATTGCGTCTTCGTTTTGCTGTAGAGCACACAGGATATTCTACTTCTTAATACAGTCAAAGAAAGATTTTCACGACATAAAATCAGACAGTCAGAATAGAAATACATTCCCACTTCCGCTTCTGTAGTTCGTTGTGTATTACTGTATTTCTGTAGTCGTTACTGAAGCGTACGAAACATTTTTTGTCCAAAAATGTGAATAACAGTATAATTTAATAGTATATAGTATAATGTTTCTCCCAAATCGATACCAACAAACAAACATAGATCAAGAATCAGCGACTTTTATCGCTAGATTTTTCTCACGTTTCTGTAGACTACAGAAATACAGTAATACACATCAAATTACAGAATCAGAAGTGGGCGAAAGTATTTTCATTTTGACTGTAAATATGAACACGCCCTTACTATACGAAACTCCGCCGGCAGCACTGAATAAAACTAGAAGATAAACAAACTGCAAATATGTGGGCTGGACCACGCCCCCGCCTGCACATGTCAAGAAATACAATATCGACGTCGTGTTCCTGTTTGGTCAGCTTTATCTGTAACCCCTCAGTCTAGTTCATCACGTATACGGTAGAATTCTCAGCGCAGGTTAAACGGAACCTGTGACCCTATAACCACGCTTCTGATGATTACACTATCGTCTGGCACAATCAAAATAATAATAATAAGACCTTCTGATTACCCCTTAGCCATCTAGTAGACGGTCGTTACTAACTTACTATACGTCAATTTTTTGCCTCGAGTGTGCATGGAATGCAGTATTTTGAACTCGAGACTTCGCACTCGCCGAACCCTCTATTTTGTAACACTGATTCAACGAACTCTTCTCGCTTTTTCTCTACACTTTTTAATACGACAAACTGTTTTTTCCTATTTACTAACACATAAGCACCGAATCTCGTTAGACCGCTATCGAAAATGTCGCTCTGAAACTCGCTTGGGATTTTTTTTTTCAGTCTACGTGTTAATTTTTTCATAATGCTTTTTCCAGTCATATTACCCGGAGGATGGTTCAGCGATAACATGGACATTATAATAGTTAGCTCAGCTGTGCTCAAGTGTTGATTTCTATAAACATTCCATTAGGGCTTTGATAAGACAAAACCATGTTATCGGAAACTTGAGTATGGCTACTCGATCCTATTACTCCAGCGCTCATTAAACGAGCCTCGAGTCTTGTGTTTGTCTTTCTAATTTGTACTGTGGTGTAACGCTAGCTGTTGGTCTGCACACTTCATGATATTCCAGCAACATTTAAACTTTCCCTTTTTCTTATTGTATTCAGTGTCAGTTTTAATTTAAGAATCAGCTGACGTATAATCTTAGTTATGTCTGGATTTTCTCGTCTTCGTTTGTGGCATGCGTGATACAGTTTACTTCGCGATAACTCGCCCTCGTATCGTGCCTGTGTTCAATACGAAACACCAAAGGTCGACCCTAGTTGTGTAACGGCTTTTGCCCTTTGCCTCTCATTAGCAAAGGCCTCTGAGAAGTCCACGAACGAACTTTAGGAACTTACATGTAAAAGGAAGCAAATGCGGACTTCTTTTTTTTTTGACGCCTACTGTTTAAATATGACCGAAATATGTCAGGATTGCCTTTTCACGACAGTTCAGATCAAATTCCAGAAGAGAAATCCTAGGAAGACTATCCCTTTTTTAGCCAACTTTCGGAATATTCGCTCTTCCTAAGAGCCAAACGTTTCTATTTCCGATAATGCATATGTAAGATGTTGATAATATGCATACTTATTAAAGCCTACACTTCCTTCTATATTGGCTTTCGTCGTTTAGTGTTTTCGTACGAACCTTACTGTATACAAAGTGTAAAGAAATAAAATGAACTTATTTTTCGGCAATTACGGATTTATAGTTACATAAGAGAGTCTGATCCCTCATACTGTAATTTGTTGTGGCCGAGACAACATATGGTTATTTAAAATCGTCATTGCACGAAAGGAACAATTACGAATTCCTTTTTCGCTGTGTTCAATAATGCTCATAATTACTCGGCGTCGGCTTACTATTTCTGTAGTCCATTCCCCATTTTCGATTCTAGGTTCTGTAAGTCACTAATAAGTGTTGGTTATCAACGTACGGCATAAGACCGCTTCCGGATTTTCCATATGTATATGTATACATATATATTTATATAAAAGAATTCTTCACCTATCTGCCCTTGAACTGATATTAGTGTATTAATGTATTCAGTGTGTGAAGATTGTTTATATGTTTTTTATTGATTGAATCTGTTACTTTGTCCGAAGCGGGTATAAACTGACGCGAAACCTTCGTTCTAGAACTCTCCGATAGACGCAACAAATCGACGAAGTTCCTTTAATTGTCGTGGCTAGCGTATAAGATGGCGTCTTTTTAATAGTGCTACTCACGATTTAATACGGAAGGTGGTGCCAGTGGGTCAAAAGGTTCGAGACCCTTTAAATGACTGCTTTTTTGTGCAATATTATACCAATACGCGCGACAATGCAGCGGCCAGTGAGTGTAAACCACGGCTGTTAACTCCATTCAGTTGCCCGAAGGTCTCCCAGCGCGAAAAGGTTCGCGTTGCGGACTACCAACTAGGCTTTCTCAGCTTGGGGTTGTCTGTGTCTCGAGCAAGGAATTTCAAAGCGATAGACTCGCTTGAGTTGCAAGATAATTCGCAAGCGAACGCCTCTAAGTTAACAGAAACATACGATACATTACTTTTTATCGAAGGACTTAGCCATGTAACCGAAACTTGTCTGAACTTTTTTTTTATGAGTCATCAACGAAGCCATTGTTTTAGCAAGCATGTAGGCTTGTTATACGTAGCCAAGTCTGCCAGAGATTTAGATAGAATTTCGTATCAGCACCATAGTGTTCCTGTTAGGATGAGTTATTTCAAGTAGAAAAGCCTAGAGGTGTATTTAATATATAGTGTGTTGGTAGAGTTGCCTCTGGAACCGTCTGATCTATTCCTCAGAAAAACTCGTTATCAGACGTTTATAGGTCCGTGATTAATAACCAAGGAATTAGCCATTCATGCATATGTACACGACTCTGAAAAATATTTTAATTAACACATTTCGATGTTCAACATCTATCTCATTCTGGGACACACTTCATAAAAATACGTTATAGTACAAACTTTCGAGCTTTTAGCTCACACTTATCAACGACATTCACAGAAAAATATATAGGTGTTTCGTACTCATATAAAAGGCGACCGGCTTCTAGAACTGTTCGAAAAATATACCATGGGAATATTTTGGTACATTGTGTCTTTTTTATATATATGTACATATAATTTTTTATAATATGTTAGTACTAATGTCATTTAAAAGATTTCCTAGCTATTTTAGTCGCCAGGTGATGGTTTGACCACTGATTACAGTCTACAGACCAACCTTGTTTAACTGTATGGCTTGACCTTTCGACTATACGTCTGATTTTAAACGAGTAGGACAAAATAGGGTTCCTTTCTCGTAAATGAATTAACCATGCGACGCGTCTTCGAGACGTCTTTTCTATCGGACTATCGACATACAAAGTTGGATCTAAGATCTGATACAAAAACACAATCCTTTGAGGAAGATCTAAATTCTTACTCCCTGTTCCTGCCAGGGCATCTATTTCAAAAATCTCTCTTGGGTCGCTTAGCCGTTTAGTTTCTAATCATTGCTGAAGTCCCTTTTCGTCTTTCGGGTTGTGTCTTTTCTTTTTAAGAGCAGTAAGGCCAGTTTGTAGGGGTGCCTGTCAGAAGCATATCTCTAAGGAGTGTCTCAATAGGTGTTTTCCCCACTAGACGGACAAAGAATAGCTGCTCTATCACTGACGAGTTTATCGTTCGTAAAGATGGCAAACGAAGAAGTAGCTTACCAAAACGTGTCGGTTGGTTGGGATATTGAGCCTTTGAATACTCCTCCAAAGCGCATTGGGTTTTCTCCTGCAGACTGTCTATATACTGTGGGTCTGTCAGGCCGGACGCATCTGCAAAAGGAAACGACAAAGATCGTTGCAGCACGTCTCAGAGAAAGGCGCCACGACGAAGCATAGTTCGAGGGATTCTCTATATTAAACAGCGCTCGACTAATTGCCTGCTCCTATTATAATTTATTGGGCTAACTGGTTACGAGAATAATATACACGAGACGAGATAACTAATTTAGGGTTCTCAATGAGCAAGCAACGAGGCAATAAATTTCGTAAAAATGTTAATGTAATTTACGACTCCTTACCAGACGTGAAAAGAACAATAGCCTTGAGACACGAGTATTCGGCAGCATCGACATGGATATTTCGGAGTTTCTCGATCTGATCCTGGAAAACCCGAATGTTGTCCATGAAAGTGACCATCCGATCCGAGCCCATATGATTCGAGTGCATACCGGCCGTGGCAAGCAGCGGCGCCACGTTCAAGGGCATCGGGCACTGGGCTGCGTTCAGGACGAACAACTCGCTCCATGTTAGTCGCAGAAGAGCTACTTGGTCCGTCACTGCAAGGTCAGGGAAGAACGGAATATTCCTAGCCCATTCAACGGCCGAGAACAGCAGACGAGCTGCGATCTCACAGATGTTCTCGATCCCGACCACTCCATATGGCACATTCAACCCGGGTTGCTGGAAGCGACTGGTCGTGTATGGCTCGGCCCTCAACAGCAAGGTGATAAATCCGGAGAGAAACGAAGGCCCGTTTGCTTCGCCATTTCCATTCTGGGCGGAAGTCAAGGCGGGCACCTGAGAGGGTGGAAGGCGACCTCTTTGAACTGCTGTTCAGGAAAAGAAAATAGGGTTCAATTAGCGGTCAAAGTAGAAACCACTGCATGGCTGTTTACACTGCGTGGCCAAACAGCTCACGATCAAAAGAACACAGACCACGACAACCTTACCTTCTCGTCTCATGCCCACTTTCAGACATTTCTTTAGACGGCAGTACTGACACTGGTTTCGGTGATGCTGGTCGATCGGACAGTTCCTCGACGCTCGGCAAGTATAGCTGAGGTTTCTTCGAACACTCCTTTTGAAGAAGCTCTTACAGCCCTCGCACGTAAACACGCCATAATGTTTCCCGGAGCTTTTATCGCCACATACTGCACACTCGATCTGACCGTTCTTCTCGGCTGTCTCTTGGTTCGTCTGCGATGAACCTTCCCGCCAGGCGACGACGGCCATGACCCAAGCTCGAGCAGTAACTGCTACTAGTAAGAGAAGCACCACAAGGCCGAAAGGTTAAGGACTGGCGTTAGACACAATAGGTCTGTTTGCGTGACGAAATAAATACATGCCTGACTCATTTGTTATTAATATTAGTAAATATGCCCCAACGGCGAGGCGAACCATTCAGGGATATCAACCTACCTTTTGATCGAATTGTGTGGATTTCCGATCGGAGGACACGGACAGAGGCAAGAGTCGTCGAGGATTCGTTTCTCGTCGCTGTCTGAAAACGCGAAAGAAATCGACGGAGTGATTAGTATCTTCAAGGAAGCGATTGTGTGGCGTGACCGAGTGTCTCCATTATTCTGAACTTTGACATGATCTGCCGTGATAAGAGGTTGCCATGGCGAGGACCGCTATATATGGCAAGGTTTTGATAGGTAGCTTTGGAGGGTTCTATTAACAGGTGATAATTAAAGAGGGCCAGTCATTAGGTGGAAGTTATAAGAACAATATGGCCAGGCTAATGTTTAAGCGAAAGCTTGCACGTCATTGGCTAGAAACTAAATCCGACCTTTCCAAGTCAGGTCGCATTACGCATTGAAACACGAGCCTCGAGATCTTAACACTTTCAATAATTTATTCTTGGCAGTGTAAGCCCTTTAAGTAGGCTTTGAGTGAACAAACAGGATGATTCCTCATTGGATTACTTTGACTTGTAACGCAAATATGTTTACATTGATATTGTTCCGCGAACTCTGAACATATCTCGGACCACGTATAGGTGTGAATGAACGAAGGTGACAATTTTTGTGACTTCTTATATACAAGTTTTCTCAGTTTTTGCCGTAAATCAAACTTAGACTATTTCAAGTGCCCCCATTTACGCCAGCGTTTTCCTAAAGGTTTCCACCGAGTTATCGCATTCCTTTAGAAATTGGAATTGTCTGTGTGGGATATCTGAGAATTCAGACATATGGCACCTCTCTACTGGTTTTACACCTCCAGTAATCACCCCTCTTTCGCTTTGCTATAGATCCAAAATACTATACTAACCTACGCAGCACTCTCTTTCTCAATACACTAGCTCCCGGTCTGGACCTGGCGTAGACTCTTTATACATTGTCTGACACTCTAATGCCGAACTGCCGGTGGGGTTAATGAAAGAGCGTCTTCGTTATCATCTGTCTTTAAAATTCTCGACCTTTCCTGCTATTTATGTAATCGTGACTTTCGCATAATTTATTGTAGGCAATTATACAGGAAGAAAACTGACAACTGCCAGCTGGCTTAGCTCCAAGCCAATTTCTTCCCGCCCACTTCACTTCATTGGAATTAGACGTCGGATATAGAAGGACGTGGGCTCAAAGTTTATACACTCTTTTTACGAAATGTACCTATGTTTATAATTTTCAACCCTGTTCTTCGTCTGAAATGTTGAAAGCTCGAAACTCGAGCCGACATTTGATGTGTTGTATAAATAGCTTTGCAATTATAAGTAAAACCATAGTCAATCGAGATATGGTCTGGAAACTCAGCTAAAGGCTTTGGTCTATCTTTTTGTTCGCCTTTATGCATTTTTGTGCACGGTGTACGGTCACTGAACACATTGTATTTTAGTATAATGAACGAATTGTCCAATAGCAACGTTTCAGTTCAATCATTCAACCGTGCTATTTAAATATTAATAAACCTAAAACAAAGGATGTGCACGGTGTAAGGTACGGTTCAACATAAAATCACAGCTCATTATAGGCGCTTTGAAGTTTGCCGAGTTTCCAGACCATATCTCGATTGACTATGGTAAAACCTGTCTGTATTCATATATGTTTTGTCTGGCACTAAATTAAAAGTATTTCGGACACGCGACAAAATCGTTTTTTATATTGGTTCAAAATTATAACCTCGATTGTTTTGATCAGATTTTTTGACTACTTTACAGTTTACAAGTTCGGCTTTGTTTATGCATAGTCAATCGAGATATGGTCTGGAAACTCAGCTAAAGGCTTTGGTCTATCTTTTTGTTCGCCTTTATGCATTTTTGTGCACGGTGTACGGTCACTGAACACATTGTATTTTAGTATAATGAACGAATTGTCCAATAGCAACGTTTCAGTTCAATCATTCAACCGTGCTATTTAAATATTAATAAACCTAAAACAAAGGATGTGCACGGTGTAAGGTACGGTTCAACATAAAATCACAGCTCATTATAGGCGCTTTGAAGTTTGCCGAGTTTCCAGACCATATCTCGATTGACTATGGTTTATGTATCTTGTATATTAAAGTGGTTATATCACATGTGGAGTTTTAACGTATTTGAATAGAGCAAAAAAAGTTAGTTAATAAGTTATTTTGCCGTTTTTGAGATAGTTTCTGAGATATAGGCCTTTAAACATGCCAATTTGGGCCTTTCGCCAAAAATTTCCGTCGCTCATTTTTAAGCACGAGGGCCTGGGCTCAGGAACCTAAGTCGACCGTCTTCTTAGTTGGAATCAATGTGCGTAATGGAAAACAGGTGTGAGCTCGACATTTCGATCTTTCAGTCAAATATATGTGTTTTTGTGAATCAATAAGCCGAAACATAGTTGTTTTAGATTGACTCGTTCCTGAGTCCCAGGCCTCCAAGGTGCTAAAATGAACGACGGAACTGATTTTTAAATTGGCATGTTCAGAAGCCAATATGTCAGGAACTATTTGAGTAAATCAAAAACGGCAAAATAACTTATTAACTAACCTTTTTTGCTCTATTCAAATACATTAAAACCCCACGAGTGATATAAGCACTTTAATAGCCGTGTCTGTCCGTCCGTCCATCGGGGAAAACCACCGGGCCCATTCAAACTAAACCACTACCAAAACTAAGCCTAAAGTTCGACAGTGTGCAATGGGTGTATAGACCACTTTCAGAAAGGCCACTGCTTTAAATATTCTTTTATGTGCATCTAAATGAGCCTTTCTGGACTCGTTATGAAGCAAAGATTCTTCTGAATTGCAGACACACAAACGAGGCTAGAAAGGCTTATCAAGATGCACATAAAAGAATATTCAAATTAATCGCTATTATGAAAGTGGTCTATGACTTTTGAAAAGATTAGCGTTTTGACTTTCGAAAGAACGAAAACGTTCACCCATCGCTAACTTGGCGGCCATTTTGGATTATGACCACAGTAGCCCAATACTCACAACCATCGCCTTCGCCTTTTGCAGAGCGGAAAAAAAGTAATGTAACCATGAAATATGACAGAAGAAGTTGTAATAACGTTTCTTATGTTAATTTTGAAAGGAAGAAAATACAAAATAGCCCAATCAAACTCGAAGCTGTGCCACACGGCCACATGAGTGCGTGACCACAGGGAGCCCGATCCAGTCACTTCAACAAACTTATGTTGATCTTGCCGCTCCCTTCGTCTCTAAACAAAGAGACCTTCCTAAAAACATGTTCCTTTTCAAGACCATGAATTTTCCACGGGTAACCACTAGTAGTTCATATTTCCAAAAATGAGACTTGGTGTTTTGTTAAAACTCGTACTCAAATTGCGCAGCATGCCAAGTTAGTCGTCCCTACTTATCTAGGGTCAGCCTTGGGTGAATATAGAGCTAGGTTTCACTTGTGCTATAAATATATCAAATCTTGACACTAAAACATTTTTTCCTGCGCGATCTAGTGTCAGCAGAGACAAAACAACAATAATTTGTGTTATATCTATTTGATAGTACTTGGGTATGACGATCAGAGAAGTTACTCTACTAGATTTTTCTATTTTAAGGGCCCACTGTAATTGGTGTTTAACTATTGTGGTGTGGTGTCCCAGCTTCTTTTCTCTTCTATTTTTTCCCCTAATTATTTTATTTCTCATGTAATTTTAAGAAGCGAAGCTAAATAAATAAATAAATAAATAAATAAATAAATAAATAAATAAATAAATAAATAAATAAATAAATAAATAAGTAAATAAATAAATAAATAAAAGATATCTCGTATTTCACAGGATACAATTTATGTTCGGGAAGCACGAGTGGCGTGTGCTGTTAGGGCGCTGCCTCTCAACTGCTGTAGTTAAGCCCAGTTGGACGGGGTTAATACTTGGATGGGTGACCGTCTGGGAATAACCCCATTCTCGAACTTTCATGTGAGTAGAGTTTAGTTGGTCTCCCCTGTGCTTCAAGGGTTTTTCGCAGGATTCTGCGGTTTTCGTCCCTCCGTAAAATCAACACTTAGGTCTTAGCTTATGTCGTGCACTTTAATCATGAGCCTCTGGCTCGGATGATTGGGCGACCACATCCTTATTCTCCTTCGCAGACCTTCTTATGGCTCACGTTTATTCCCTGCGAAGGAGACTACCACATCCTGTGCTTACGACGTTAAATAAATCACTACTCACTACTCACTAATCACTACTCACTACTCACTACTTTGTGTACTGAAATACAATACTACTTATATAACTTATTTATACAGCTTTCGTTGTGAAGCAATAATACATTAATAACAATTAATAATTATAGTTAACAATACCCAATTCACATGTTAATGAATACTTGAATAGTATATTCTATATTTTATCTTTTTTTTTCATTAAAATCTTCAAGCGGTTTATCATAAAAAAAGGGGAAAAAATGCCTACATTGACGTCATCCTCGTTATCATTTTGGAAATACAAACCTCAATATAACAACAAACAGAAGTTCAAATCAGAAAATATTTTGGCATTCAACTATTCACGTTACATAGAATCCATATCACTAATATCTTAATATAGTAAGGTTAGATATACTGCCGAAACAGAGAACGTAGGAGTCTAACGTTTCGAGCGAACACCCTTCGTCACGTTTCTCTCTGACGAAGGGCCTTCGCTCGAAACGTTAGACTCCTACGTTCTCTGTTTCGGCAGTATATCTAACCTTACTATATTTCGATTGTTTCATGTTTCTGCACTGCCTACGCAGCACGCTACTTTTATTACTCAGTAATATCTTATTTGAGTTTATAGGCACTTTAACTAAATTTTGGCGGACATTACGGAACAATTATTTTATTTAAAGATGTTTGAAGCGAAACCAGGATTATTCATATTAGGTTTTTAGACTGGCAGTCGAAAGCTTGTAAACTAAATAAATATTTTAAACCAGAGAACGTCTAAAAACCTATTTTATTATTTAAATTATTTTTACCTGTTTGGAGTAACGCTCTGTTGTTACTGTACCACGTTGTGCACTGCTTTGTTAATATTTCTACTGTAATATAACGGAACACTGCGTATGCAAATTATGTCTACATAGACGTCATCATGCCTCTCGCCCATGCTCCCCATATGACGTCTAGCGCCGCGCTAAGAGTACGCGCCACCAAAAGTACTTGGATAGCTTGGAATCATAATCAATCGAGATATATGGTCTGGAAACTCGGCAAATTTCAAAGCGCCTATAATGAGCTGTGATTTTATGTTGAACCGTTACACCGTGCACATCCTTTGTTTTAGGTTTATTAATATTTAAATAGCACAATTGAGTGATTGAACTGAAACGTTGCTATTGGACAATTCGTTCATTATACTAGAACACAATGTGTTCAGTGACCGTGCACCGTGCACAAAAATGCATAAAGGCGAACAAAAAGATAGACCAAAGACTTTTGCTGAGTTTCCAGACCATATCTCGATTGACTATGCAATCTCAGAAGCATCCAGCAAGTTTGAACATAGTCAATCGAGATATGGTCTGGAAACTCAGCAAAAGTCTTTGGTTTATCTTTTTGTTCGCCTTTATGCATTTTTGTGCACGGTGCACGGTCACTGAACACATTATACTTTAGTATAATGAACGAATTGTCCAATAGCAACGTTTCAGTTCAATCACTCAACCGTGCTATTTAAATATTAATAAACCTAAAACAAAGGATGTGCACGGTGTAAGGTACGGTTCAACATAAAATCACAGCTCATTATAGGCGCTTTGAAGTTTCCCGAGTTTCCAGACCATTTCTCGATTGACTATGTTGGGAATGACCCCGTTGTCGAGCTTGGAACTCATGTGAGTAGAGTTGTAGTTGATCTCTCCTGTGCTTCGAGGGTTTTTCGCCGGGTTCTCCGGTTTTCCTCCCTCCATAAAATCATGGTCTGAACTGTGTCGTATGGCGGCTGCCTGGAGCGTCTTTGATCAGTTCCATGATATATAAAGAGGAGTCCCCTACACCCCTTCACAAAATGCATTCATGTAAAAATATTTAGTCTTTTCACGAGTCACGAAAAATCGCAAAAACTCTTTCGCGTTCACACAAAAATCGAGGCAATCCCGATTCACGTAAAAATACAAAAGAAATTCACGGATTAATATTTCGCATCATCTAACCGATTAATAAGATTTCGCATTCTCGAAGTCTTTCTCTTTAATCTCAGAAGCATCCAGAAAGTTTGAAAGACTTCTTTCTGTCCTTGTAGTCCATTGTAAAGGTCTGTAAACACTGCGATCAGCAAAATTGCGCCCTGATGCCTGAAGGTCTCCGTTTGACGAGTACAATCGTCTGGAGTTTGTCAGAGTAAAATAGTCAAAATCATCTGTAAGTAGCTAGCGTAAAATATCAAGTACATGCTATTCCAGTGTTCATGATCAACTATTCGAAGACAGACAAGACAAACAACAGAAATTCCATAAATCCTAAAAAAACTGTTCACGCAAAACAGACGATTCACAAATCACGTTCAATTCTAGCCTTCATTCACGGGTCACGGTTAAATCAAAACTTACTTTCACGTGCACGTAAAAAGATTTGAAACCTTACGATCGCGAATCACGGATTAAAAAAATCATAGATCACGTTTCACGCACTCTCCTCCGCAGAGGGTTTTTTTTAATATTCCGTAATGTCCGTAACGAGAGTTTTGATTAGTAATATGAGCATTTTCACTCATTCTTATTTAATATTTCGTAATGTCCGTAACGAGAGTTCTCGAGAGCCATTTTGATTAGTAATATAACATTTTCACTCATTCTTACATGAAGTTTTAGGTTAGGGCCGCGCGCTTCCATTTTTCATCCCTTAGTGTCCCCATGTGTACGACATGCTCCCTAACCCCTAACCTAAAACTTCATGTAAGAATGAGTGAAAATGTCATATTACTAATCAAAATGGCTCTCGAGAACTCTCGTTACGGACATTACGAAATATTAAATAAGAATGAGTGAAAATGCTCACATTACTAATCAAAACTCTCGTTACGGACATTACGGAATATTAAAAAAAAGCCTCTGCGGAGGAGAGTGCGTTTCACGGGTAAGTAAAAATAACCCAATCACGCTTCACGAAAAGTATTAAGGTAGTAACCTGTCAAGAATTAAGAAGATATAGTTTTGATAACGAAATACTGGCGTTTCATGCGGAGCCATTCATCAGAACAGTATACGTAAAAATGATTTGCAGTGAATTAAAATAAAGAGCTCCATATCGTCGCCGATCGAAACGATAGTATTCTATTATCAAAACTGTTCTTCTCACACGTTACTGGTGGTATCAAGTCGCAGCAAAGCTGGACCACACTTTATTATATACAACATAAACAACTCAAACTCATTACACGTACAATCACTGCTATCCTAACAAATTATCAGAACAATCAACTCAATCCTACGCATGCAATGTCACTGTGATTTCATAATACTATTTATTATATGGCTGGGTTTGATTACGCTTTTTTCTCGGCGCTGTAAGTTTTGATGAGAAAATTTCTGAGTTGATTTGAATTCAAATAAAAGAGTACTGGGTATCTTTATTCGAATATTCTGAACAATAAAATAATTGGAACATTACTGCTGGTTTTCTTTAAAGCTGTTTATCTAAAAATACGACAAATAAAAGCAGAACTGGTGTAAACAAGACAACGCTCGAAACTTAAAAATGAAATGAACCAATAGCCATATAATAAATTCCTTATTAACCTCGTTTGCTCGGTCTGTACGGGAAAGTATTTGCCCTCAGTTTTATCGCACAAACCTCGCTCCTTCGTCGCTCGGTCTGTACGAAAACCTCAGGCAAATACTTTCCCGTACAGACATCGCACTCGGTTAATAAGTCCTTAATATACATGAACCGTTCCATCGAGATCACGTTCTACCATTTGTGTATGGGTGGGCAGGGAGTGGGAAAATAATGCATCAGTCAAATCCAAGCGTGCCCATCCCCCCCCCCCCGGGCCAACCCCCGGGCATTTGACAAATTTTTCAAATATACTGCTAATTCCCCGCCGTGGGGATGAGAAGCAGGTGAAAATGCCCCACGGTGGGGCCAAAAATCTTTGGCAAATTCCCCACCCCGGGGAATTTCTTGCTGAAATATTTTATAATACAATACAAGAAGTGCTCTGCTGGAGCACATATACATGTGCACGTTTTCGGCGACTTTGTCGTTTCCGGTGTAGACAACAAAGGAGATGTTTTAAACGTTTGTTACTTGTTATGATTCGCTGGCCCTCACTCAGTACATTATTAGTATTAAATTCCCGAAGATTAAATTCCCGACCAGGATAAACAAACTCCATACCTTTACCTTTAAACTCCTCCATGATCGAATTCTGAATGCACAGGCTAGGACCAACGTTTTGTATTTAATGCTAGAGGGAGGGGGCGCAATTGGATTGCCCCTACAGCCCCCCACCCCCAATTGCTTTTTTATTTATATAAGATTAAATATCTAATGCCCCACCCCCGGGCAAAGATTGTCTTTCAAATGCCCCACCCCTGGGATTTGCCAAAGAATCAAATGCCCCGCGGTGTCCCGGGGGGGGGGGGGGGATGGGCACGCTTGGATTTGACTGATGCACAACGTCTGGTCACAGCAAGCAACAAGAAAAAGGTGATAATATAACACTTCTGTTCTCTCTAGAACCCAGTCCCCCAGTTCCGTGTGAGAACGTCATTTCTCGCCTCTTTCGTACTTCAGCTGGCGAGAAATTTTATTTATCGGCAATTTATCACCTTTTAAGTTAAGCGTGCTTTACACGGTCATTTAATAATCCCTTACTAAAAAAACACGTACTCCCTTATTCAACATGGCGGACGAGCTATATTTTTGGTTTTGCCGGGAAGCTTCGTATGGGTAGCGTGCGTTAAAGAACAACGGAAGACATCGGTACACGAGAAAGAGTAATAGCTAAACGAAAGAAAGAAAGAAACAAAGGAACAAAGAATAGCGAGATGGAAGCTTCTACAGTAGGGCAAAAAAATGCATTTTATCGTATTAATAACACCGTATTGACTAATAGCAAGCGTTTTTCAATCCCGTTGCGTTTACACTGCCAAATTAAGAGCGATTAACTGATCGTGCTCGGTTTAATGCACCTCCTGCAAACTAATCGCGATTAATTTACGCCGATCTGTTTACACGGACATTTTAAGCCCGCTTAAAGTCAGATGTGGCTCAGATCACGCTTAAATTTTGGTCGTGTAAACAGGGCTTAAAACTACGTTTACACTGTACCGGACGAATTCGGAACCATGTAAGGTTAAAAACTACACTTGAATTCGTCCGGTTTACCATACTCGAATTCGTCCGGTTTCGTGGGAGTTCCGTGTAAACGGAAGGCAGAATCGTTGTTCAATCGTTCAAATTCAAGTACGGTTCCGAATTCGTCCGGACACAGCACTTCACTTTTTTACACTCTATATGTGAAAAACAATGAAACTCTTGTGGAAAACAACGGTAGCTTTGGCGTAGGGTAATTTAAACGGTAGTAAAACTGCGCGCCTCGCGGGAATCTGTTCTTAAACTTGGAGGAGAGTGTTCTTGCTTAGTTTCGTATCTATATCAGACTAGTATCATCGGTTGATCACATGAGCATCTCAAACTCATTAATAATTCATGAGGAAAACACAAAGAAAATCAGTACCGTGTCGGTGGTTTGGATATCGGAGGAAGAAATTACATAAATTAAGCAAACTTTTACCTTGATTTTCTCTTAAAATACTGATTTGTTTGAGATGCTATACCATACACTCGGAGGAGTGTCTCATCAGGATATCCAAACACTTCGACGTTTGTTCAAAAACCTCGACTTCGCCTCGGTTTTCAACAAACGTCTCAGTGTTTGGATGTCCTGATGAAACACTCCTCCTCGTGTATGATATATTACATCTAGTCTGGTGAACAAAAAGCTAAGACCTTCTTAATAGACAAAATCATGTATACCAGTGGAACTAGACTAACCGTTTTTGATTAAAGGGACTACTTTAGCAATTCAAACAAAATTGTCCTAAAATTGCACAAAATCTCACAATATAACGGTTTTATATTATATAAAAACATAAAAGAGATATAGAAACCTGCACAGATGTATGAATGGTCAAATTGCCCGGCAGCAATCACGTTTAGGCCAATTCGTGTGAAACCTTGGTCTTAAAAAAGGTTTAGAAGACTTCCTTCCATTATTATTAGTTGTTAGGTGACTCGTATTTCACAATCGAATTAAATTACAGCTTCAGTTTCAGTTTAGAATTTCATTTAAAGTGTATATGAAATGAAAATTAAGTTTGTCTAATTTGGAAGAACTCTTGATATTGTAAAGTAGCATCTTCTACAGTTTTTCCATATCTTACTTCATTCTTGAGATCTGACTATTTGTTTGATATGTAAGTGATCACACTGCATACGTCACATTGTATAATGAGTTACTGAGAAATCGTGCGTATCATTGATATTAATCTGTTAAATCGCTTGAACCTGTTTTTTTTTTAAGTCATGAGACAAATACACCTACATGCCCAGTTTCGTGTGACTTTGTTCGATAACTTCAATAATATTCCTAATTTTCCAACAACTCATTATACATTGTGGCGTATGCAGTGTGCTCATTTACATATCAAACAAATAGTAATATCTCAAGAACGAAGTAAGATATGGAAAAACTGTAGAAGATGTTACTTTACAATATCAAGAGTTCTTTCAAATTAGACAAACTTAATTTTCATTTCATATACACTTTAACATAAAAAGACAAACATGACCTCTTTAACGTAGCCTTTATCCAAGGGAACACGTTAGAATGTGTCAATGTGACAGTTCTTGTATAAAATAAAATAAACTTTACTTACCTAAGTTGTTGACGTTTTGTGCGAGTCGCCGAGTTCGATAAAACCGCTGACGATATGAGCCCCCGACGAGCGAGCCGAATACTCTCCGAAGATACGCGAGGGCGGAGCGGGAAGGGAAAAGAGAAGGGGAGTGCAACTACGAGATTTCTTTCGACAATGCTCTTATGCTCGTAGCACGTTGCTATGCACATAGAGTGTTGCTATGCACAAAGAGTGTTGCTATTTACAACAATTATATACGAATACCGAGGCAACAGATCTTCGTGATATTCACAGCAGGACGTAAGTTGTTTTCATTGAATGATTTATCAATTTGGACTCTGATGAGAAAACCGTTGGCTTTCATGAATAACTATAAGTCATTTTGAATTTTTATTGTCAGAATCGCGCCATCGCGGGTTTGTTTGTCGACGCTCCAGGAGTATGATCTCAATACCGAAGAAGCCCACAACATATACAAAAGGAGTTAGATTGCAAGGTCAACCAACTGAATCGTTCAAATTTTGGGAAGTTTTTGTTTCATTTATTCCCTTCGTGAGTTCGTGCGAGAAGAAGAGGAGACGAGTTTGTGGAACGATCGACCAGTACGAGTACTGATCCTTTGTGTTAAAACTATTCATTATTTTTAATAAAATTCTTACAAGAACTTTAATAGGGTAGTTAGTAGTCGTAGAATATGATAATTTTAGTGTATTTGGCTCGATCTAGTATCTACTGCTACGAGAAAGGTTGCTACGAGCATACGGAGAAAAGCTATTTCTAAATGAACCATTTTATTGGCTGAAAGTCATCACGTGCTCGGTAGTTGCACTCCCCTTCTCTTTTCCCTTCCCACTCCGCCCTCGCGTATCTTCGGAGAGTATTCGGCTCGCTCGTCGGGGGCTCATATCGTCAGCGGTTTTATCGAACTCGGCAATTCGCACAAAACGTCAACAACTTAGGTACTAGTAAAGTTTATTTTATTTTATACAAGAACTATCACATTCTAACGTGCTCCCTTGCTTTATCTTACCTGTATTTTCAACTTGTGATGTAACTTGTGTTAACCGGGATGATTTTACTTTATATTATACGATCTTCGGATATGTTAGAGTTAATGACCTCGAGAACCGACTAACCTAACAAAATAATTAATTCATCTATGACTGTTGGGAGGCTATGGTAATATACGCATGCGCTGTGGTTTAATATTAGTCCCACATTTTATTCTCTAGACAAATTTTAGTAAGTGTTAACCTGACCGACGGGCAACATTTGTTATATGTTTCCATTAGTTACCGGATTCGGGACTTTAAGATTCAGACAACGGACTACGGCTACGGTAGAAAGTTTAACAGTGGTAGTAAATGGTGGTGTATTTATACATTCAAATTTCAAGATACATTATCGCACGGACTCGTTTTGTTCTTAAATTCTTGAAGAAAAACACTTGTTCAATCTATGGTAGTCGCGAGAGTAATGTTAAGCTTCTCCAAGGCTTCTGTAGTGACTCAGGTTCCGCGTTGTCTTTGCAACGTATAAAAATGCTTTTTCTACGTTGTCAACGGAATCACGACGGCGTAAAGATTACTCTTGGTACCGTCATTTGTAAAAGTTCTTTGTATATGACATAAAATTCTGTTCAAACACGTTGCCGTAGTCGTAGTCGCTGTGTTTTCTTAAAGTCCCTATTGTTGTAGCAGAACCCGACGAATAGACGACTTTCAAGATCATGCGCAGTAGCAACAAATATTCAAATTTTCGTCGGAGATAAAAACAACTGTTTTAGCTGGAACGAGCATATTGAAAATAGTAGAAGTGCAAAGTTTGAAACGAATTGCTTAACAAATGGAAAAAGTTTCACAAGCGGAAAGTTGACCATTCCAACAGGGATTTATTAGTGATTTAATAGGGATTTTGGCTTGGCGGGCGGGAGTTGCACGCCAAGCCAAAATCCCTATTAAATCCCTAGTGGAGAGAGCAAAACTTCCGAAGAGCGTAGATTTCGCACTATTTGTCCGATTTATTTTAAACTTTGCACTTTTACTATTTTTGTAGCTATTGATATACCAGGCGGAAAGCGTAGTCTAGTCAAGAAGATAATTGCCCAGCAAATAATTTTCAAAAAAGCCATAACGATAAGGTTTGGAAAAACATAATTTAATTAACTAACGTTTCGTCACTATTCAAGTAACATCTTATCACTCTGAAGATGTTACTTGAATAGTGACGAAACGTTAGTTAATTAAATTATGTTTTTCCAAACCTTATCGTTATGGCTTTTTTGAAAATTATTTGCTGGGCAATTATCTTCTTGACTTTACTATTTTTAATATGATCTTTCCAGCTAAAACAGTTGTTTTTACCTCCGATGAAAATTTGAAGTAAAGTTGCTACTGCGCATGAGCCTGAAAGTCGTCTATTGGGCAATTAATATAGGGACTTTAAAGCAGGTTTTCCACTAGGCGACTTTTTTCGGGCGAAGCGACTTTTTCTTCTGTCTCATGAGCTCTGAGCTTGAACTAATCACAAATCTATTGAATTCGAACAAAAGAAAGTAGCTTCGCGCGAAAAGAATCTCCTAGTGGAAAACTGGCTAAAGTGGCGTTGTATAAAGAACGAGGACGGTGTCGAGGTTACTCTTGGCACTAAACATTATTCATTCTATTTGTCAGTTTACAAAAAGATTATTTTGTTTAAAGGACGTCGTTGATGAGGTTGACGTCGTAGCGCTCTCAATTCGTCAGAATTTATGCCACAAAAATAAAATAGATATCGTTAGAAAGCTATGAATTTGTAGAATACAATGGTGTCTTTGGTTTCGCGATAAACACAAACCGTTAATAATTGTGAATTTTTTAACTCATTCCTGTCCGGGGGCTTCCCCAGAGGTGAATAAAATCGTCTGGCGTTAGCCAGAATAAAATACTAAAAGACCAATTCAGACAAGAAAGAGTTAAAGAGATAGTTTATAACTCATTCCTGTCCGGGGGCTTCCCCAGAGGTGAATAAAATCGTCTGGCGTTAGCCAGAATAAAATACTAAACGACCAATTCGGACAAGAAAGAGTTAATTAAAACCAGAGGGCTTCACTCGGGGCGACTTAAGAACAAAGCCGTTTCATTTTGTTCAAAAAAATTTTCACAGTTCGATTCCGAGATAAATGTCCAGCAAAACGGTGTCAGCGTTTTTTTATTTATTGCCTGGTTTCGAATTTATGACTTATTTTGTCCGAATGTTTGTCGAAAAACAGCATTTTTAACTTTGGTCGTCAATAAAATCGGCAAGACTCGACATATCAAAAAACGCTGACACCCTTTTGCTGGAAATTTATCTCGGAATCAAAGTACAAAAAAATATTTTGAACAAAATAAAACGCTTTACTCGAGTCGTTATTCAGTTCAGAATGACCCAGTTTTTTAAGTCAACAACCAGAAGGAAAAGCCCTCTGGTTTTAATTAAAAAATTCACAATTATTAATGGTTTGTGTTTATCGCGAAACCAAAGACACCATTGCATGTATTCTACAAATTCATAGCTTTCTAACGGTATCTGTTTTATTTTTGTGGCATAAATTCTGACGAATTGGAGAGCGCTTTACAGAAATGACCCAGCAAACCTTAACGAAGACTTTAAAATCCCTAACAAGAAGTTCACCAGGGTTGTCATTTAATTCTATAAGAGGGCGTATCATTCTTAAAAAAAATGTGCGAGCTTTTTGGGATTTCTAAAATACCATATGCGATTACTATATGAGATTTTTGGGATTTTTATAAAGATACTAGATCGGAGTGTCTAAACATTGGGTCATGAACAGCAACTTTTCATTAAGCTGCGTTTAAAATCCTTTAAAGTGCTTATATCACCGGTGAGGTTTTAACGTATTTGAATAGAGCAAAAAGTTAGTTAATATGTTATTTTGCCGTTTTTGATTAACTTTAATAGTTTCTGAGATATAAGCCTTTAAACATGCCAATTTCGGCTTTTCGCCAAAAATTTCCGTCGTTCACTTAGTTAAGCACGGGGGCCTGGGATTCAGGAAGCCAAGCCGACTGTCTTCTTAGTTGGAACTCTCGTGTGCACTGGAAAACGGGTGTGAGCTCTACATTTCGGTTTTTTAGTCAAATATATGTGAATCAATAAGCCGAAACGTAGTTGTTTTGGATTGACTCGTTTCTGAGTCCCAGGCCCCCAAGGTGTTAAAATGAACGACGGAAATTTTTGAGAATTGGCATGTTCAGAAGCCAATATGTCAGGAACTATTTGACTAAATCAAAAACGGCAAAATAACTTATTAACTGATTTTTTCTGTTATATTCAAATACGTTAAAACCCCACAAGTGATATAAACACTTTAAAAATTTTGGCAGTTTACCATCTTTTCACTTTGCTCTATCCAAAACACTATCTACGCAACACTCTGACCTTTTAGTTTCTCGATAATCCAGTCACCTAAACGCCCTATCACTTCAAAATTTTGGCTCTTGGTAAATTTTTGTCTATTCTATGCACAACATATTATTAGTCGAGGAGGAGAAGCGAGAAAACGTCGACCACGTAGCACCCCCACTACACAATAGTTTTGACTCCAGATTATAATAGGCTGATACCCATAGAACATTGCTAGGTCAGTCGTACTCACAAATTGTGGGGTCAGTGGCCTGCTACATAGAGAGGGTGGGTGGTCCTTACATTGACAGACTTAAAGTGCACATGAAACGAAAATTAAGTTTGTCTTATTTGAAAGAACGCTTAAAATGATAGAGTAACATCTTTTGCAGTTTTTCGTTTCCTTGCTTCGTTGTTGAGATATTTCAGTTTGTTTGATATGTAAATTAAACAACTTGACGTCACATGTGCATAATGAGTTATCAGAGAAGGTTATATATCTTTTCTATTATCAAACTTAATTCGAAGAAAGTATGTGCGTGTGTTTCTCTCACAACGCCAAACATGTAGAATTTTCAAGTGATTATGTTTGATAATAGCAAAGATAAAAATACCTTCTCTAAAAACTCATTATGCACTTCAACCTCGTCCCTAGGGCATTTTGCCTCCACGTTGGGAGGTTGGCGAAAATGGCCCTGGCATCGGCTGGTCACGTGACACCCAGAATTTTGGGGTGTTTTGGCAAGAAAATTTATGCGGTCTTTGTGTTTCGTTTTTGTATAATACGTATACATGAATAATAAATAAGAAATATTTAACGCTCTGCCGAATCACTCATGTGAACCTTTATCATAAATGCAACTGGCTAGCATTATTCATAATGATACTCCCCACGATTATCCAGGATACATTTAAATGTCGGGAAGAAACATATATCTAATGTTGTTCTTGACTTTAACCAAAGCTATCGTTATAATTCTTTGGATGAACTTCGCAGAGTGGATTTATTGCAATTCATATTTTGATGAATAAATTACACTGTATCTGAATTAATCAAGTTTTTAAACCGGCCAATCCGATTATAGAATCGACCAGCCGATGCCAGGGCCATTTTCGCCGACCTCCCAACGTGGAGGCAAAATGCCCTGGGGACGAGGTTGTATGCACATGTGACGTCAAGTTGTTTAATTTACATTTCAAACGAACTGAAATATCTCAACAACGAAGCAAGGAAACGAAAAACTGCAAAAGATGTTACTCTATCATTTTAAATGTTCTTTCAAATAAGACAAACTTAATTTTCGTTTCATGTGCACTTGTAAGTCTGTCAATGTAAGGGCCATCCACCCCCTCTATGTAGCAGGCCACTGACCCCACAATTTGTGAGTACGACTGACCTAGCAATGTTCTATGGGTATCAGCCTATTATAATCTGGAGTCAAAACTATTGTGTAGTGGAGGTGCTACGTGGTCGACGTTTTCTCGCTTCTCCTCCTCGACTAATAATATGTTGTGCATAGAATAGACAAAAATTTACCAAGAGCTAAAATTTTGAAGCGATAGAGCGTTTAGGTGACTGGATTATCGAGAAACTAAAAGGTCAGAGTGTTGCGTCGGTAGTGTTTTGGATAGAGCAAAGTGAAAAGATGGTAAACTGCTTGTTTGCATAAATGCAAAATGCTTATATCACTTGTGGGGTTTTAACGTATTTGAATATAGCAGAAAAAAATCAGTTAATAAGTTATTTTGCCGTTTTTGATTTAGTCAAATAGTTCCTGACATATTGGCTTCTGAACATGCCCATTCTCAAAAATTTCCGTCGTTCATTTTAACACCTTGGGGCCTGGGACTCAGGAACGAGTCAATCCAAAACAACTACGTTTCGGCTTATTGATTCACAAAAACACATATATTTGACTGAAAAACCGAAATGTAGAGCTCACACCCGTTTTCCTGTGCGCACACGAGAGTTCCAACTAAGAAGACAATCGGCTGAGGTTCCTGAGTCCCAGTCCCTATGCATGGGTATCAGCCTATTATATATCTGGAGTCAAAACTATTGTGTGGTGGGCCAGGTGCTACGTGGTCGAGTTTTCTCGCTTCTCCTCCTCAACTATATATATATACTAAAGTAAGTTGGAAAAAAGCTGTGACGTTTTATAGTGAAAACGATATATTGAAAGTAGGAGTAGTTTGCTAGAGTTATTAATATATGCTACGTTAATACAACTTCTCCATTTGTTCTACGAATATATTTAGAAATACTTTGTCGACTCTGCGCGACTGACTATAGTTCTGGTTCTTTGTCTTCAACAGAATCACCTGAAACAAAGAAAATGACGATTGTTGATGTAGCCATGGTTACGATATATTCAGGTGTGTGACTACTGACTACAAGCCTAATGTTTTGTTAGTTCTTGCTGTACAAGCTGTCGATAGTTGTTCATACTACTAAGGGAAATTCGGGCACTTTCTTTTCTGTTGGGAATTTCGGGCAATTTCGATATATATTGCTGTGAAATGTTCAAGCAAAATTCATATGTTAAACTAAGACTGAAAAATACGACGTAAAAATCAATATTTGATCCTAACTTTTTGGGGCAAAAATCTCTGCTTCCTAAAAACAGAATTGGGCAGCTACGCCTGTGCGTGTGCTTCAGTTTTTGCCAGAGCGCTCTTTCACCTTGCCGCATCTTCTCATGGAAAGCCCTGGGGACGAGGTTCCGCTACTTTCTACTGAATAGCGATAGAACCATAGAGACCATAACATAATACTAGAGGGAGCATTCCTATGCCGGCGAGTCCAGTCAAATATGCGATGAAAATAGGGCGCCGCCATTAGAGGGAAAAAGCTAGTATCCAGACCCTTTGGAGACTTGCCTGTGAGACTTGCCAATACGCGCGGCCGGGTACTTCACAATGGCGGCCACTATTTATATCGAAGGAGTGGGAAAATGCAACAGATAATAGACGCCTCAATAAAGAACTAAGGTAAGGATTTATAATAGTAATAAGACCGAAAACTCTAAAAGTTTTATTACTCGGGCTACTGTGGTAGCCGAGTCTAGGTTTCGGTGGCTTTCCTGTATTATTATTTTTCTGGTCGACAAATTGCAATTATTGCATCATTCCGATAGGCTTTGCGGAACCACGCGGTGTGCTCATCTTCATGCGCCATCTTCTCTGGTCGCTATTGGTTTGTCGAAGTGCTCTCGAATTTAGATCACAAGTGACTTACTGGACACTGTTATTGATCAGTACGTTCGCTTGTTGTCCATCGTCTAGGTAATATACTGCTTACTACAAAACGCAAGTAATAAGCACCAAATATGCAAAAAATCTGACTGATAAACATGTACTATGTCGAACTGTTTGCACGTCTATAGATTAACGCCGTGAAGTTTGCTGTTAAACGTTGTGTGTAATACACATTATCAAACAATACAAGCTAGGAACTTAAGCAGAACCACCGCATTGGAGGATAACTGAAATAAACTAATTTAGGAGATATCGGTGTATATATAAAATGAGGTTGTGCGATTTTAATTTTTAGAAAGGGCCTAAGGAAGAGTATAGAGTATAAGATTAGAGTATAGAGTATGAAAAGGAGCGAGAGAAGGGGAACGTGAGGATATTAGAGTGAATGGATAGGAATGTGTTAGGAAAGGTATTTTTCTGTAAAGCCAGCAACCCTCATAATATAAAGACTAGAGGGGGCATTGGGCCCAAAAATGCGAGGAATATTGACGGCCGCCATTAGAGGGGGAAAAACAAGTCTTTTACTAAATTTTCATCACTGCTTAGGCGTTCACTCGGGCTACTCATAGCAATGCAGCTGTACGAAACAGCACAACAGCGTGCACACACTAAGCGTTTGTTAAGAAGTACAAAATAACTACCATACAGGGTTAGATTCGGTAGATTCAAGCGATCATTAGACAACCCTGTGAAGTTAGCCGCCGGTTCGCCAGTCGTTAGTGAAAAAGCTGGATTGAACGAACTACAAGACCGGCAAAACATTGGTGCAGCGGTGAACTGGCACCAATGTGGGTCCAATTACCTATCAACCTCGTCCCCAGGGCATTTTGCCTCCACGTTGGGAGGTCGGCGAAAATGGCCCTGGCATCGGCTGGTCGATTCTATAATCGGATTGGCCGGTTTAAAAACTTGATTAATTCAGATACAGTGTAATTTATTCATCAAAATATGAATTGCAATAAATCCACTCTGCGAAGTTCATCCAAAGAATTGTAACGATAGCTTTGGTTAAAGTCAAGAACAACATTGGATATATGTTTCTTCCCGACATTTAAATGCATCCTGGATAATCGTGGGAAGTATCATGATGAATAATGCTAGCCAGTTGCATTTATGATAAAGGTTCACATGAGTGATTCGGCAGAGCGTTAAATATTTCTTATTTATTATTCGTGTATACGTATTATACAAAAACGAAACACAAAGACCGCATAAATTTTCTTGCCAAAACACCCCAAAATTCTGGGTGTCACGTGACCAGCCGATGCCAGGGCCATTTTCGCCGACCTCCCAACGTGGAGGCAAAATGCCCTGGGGACGAGGTTGATTACCTATCTATCAATGAAAATTAATGTTTCTGTTTGTAACAAAGTAGTAAGCCCTTACCATTACAACGATAAACGACGTTTGACCAAATGATGTTTTCTTGTGAGAAACAAAGTAAGCCGACCCTCCCGCCTGAATAGGTTTTGTCCTGCAAAGTACCACTATCGATAATTTTTTTGGTGCCATGGTATATTTTCACTCTAAAGAAAAAAAGATGACATTTGTTTTTGATTCTGAATGGCGTGTTGCTGCTATAAGAAATGGCGTGGACTGGGCTTCGCCATCGGGGCATATCATACCTCGGGGCGGGTTAAAATCATGGTGGTGATGCTGATGATGGTGGTGGTGGATGGCAATAATGAATATGGTGGTAGTGATGGTGGTTAGGGTGGTAGCAATGATGAATATAGCAGTGCTGGTGATGATGATTGTAGCAATGATGAACATAGCAGTGGTGGTGGTGATGGTGATGATGATGGTGGTGGTAGCAATATGATGAATACAGCAGTGGTGGTGATGATGGTGGTAGCAATGATGAATATAACAGTGGTGGTGATAATGGTGGTGGTGGTGATGAATATAACAGTGGTGGTGATGATGATGGTGGTGGTGGTGATGATGATGGTGGTAGCAATGATGAATACAGCAGTGCTGGTGATGATGGTGGTAGCAATGATGAATATAGCAGTGGTGGTGATGATGGTGGTGATGAATATAACAGTGGTGGTGATGATGGTGGTAGCAATGATGAATATAACAGTGATGGTGGTAGCAATGATGAATATAGCAGTGGTGGTGATGATGGTGGTAGCAATGATGAATATAGCATTGGTGGTGATGATGGTGATAGCAATGATGAATACAGTGCTTGTGGTAGTTGTGATGATGATGGTAATTACCATGATGAATATGGTGATGATGGTGGTAGCAACGATGAATGTAGTAGTGGTGATGGTGGTGCTGACAATAATGATTATGTTTGTCATCTTCATCACCTTTCATTATCATCATCAGTTTCTTATCAATCACCACCATCATCATCATCATCATCATCATCATCATCATCATCATCATCATCATCATCATCATCATCATCATCATTACCACGATGAAGGTTCATCGTCATGATCACAACCATCATCATCTAGTTAGCTTGTAAAGTCAAACCTTATGTGTCCAAATCCAGGGCGGTGTCTTACTTCCCAGTGGTAGGCAGTTCTCTCCTTCCAGCCTAACAGGTTTGGATCATGCCACAGCACACTGACCTATGAAAATATGTACGTGTTTCTATGGAATACAATATCTATAACTACATCATATATGTGATGATGTCATTTGTGATGATGATGTCATATGCAGTGATGACATAGTGCAGTGCAGTGCAGTGCAGTGCAGTGCAGTGTAGCATAGTGTTAATTTACTCTGGTACCCTCGATGCTAGTGCCCCTTCTTATTAATTAGTAAATTTTATGAATTCCAAAAGTGGTATTGCAAGGGCACTGTCGGGGCAAGCAATAATACCTTACTTGATGAAAGTCATCATCATTAACGTACCTGGTGCTCTGTGTTGTCAGTGCTCCACAGAGCATTACGTAGCTTCGGTCCGGGGCCTGTTGATGAATTAACAATCTGAAATGTAGGTTTATGTATGGCAGTGAGTTTCAACTTGAATGAAATTTGTAAAAAAAAAATGATTCGATGTTTTTGTGTATTGATGTGTTTGCGTTTGTGTTTGTGTTTGTGTTTGTGTTTGTGTTTGTGTTTGTGTTTGTGTTTGTGTTTGTGTTTGTGTTTGTGTTTGTGTTTGTGTTTGTGTTTGTGTTTGTGTTTGTGTTTGTGTTTGTGTTTGTGTTTGTGTTTGTGTTTGTGTTTGTGTTTGTGTTTGTGTTTGTGTTTGTGTTTGTGTTTGTGTTTGTGTTTGTGTTTGTGTTTGTGTTTGTGTTTGTGTTTGTGTTTGTGTTTGTGTTTGTGTTTGTGTTTGTGTTTGTGTTTGTGTTTGTGTTTGTGTTTGTGTTTGTGTTTGTGTTTGTGTTTGTGTTTGTGTTTGTGTTTGTGTTTGTGTTTGTGTTTGTGTTTGTGTTTGTGTTTGTGTTTGTGTTTGTGTTTGTGTTTGTGTTTGTGTTTGTGTTTGTGTTTGTGTTTGTGTTTGTGTTTGTGTTTGTGTTTGTGTTTGTGTTTGTGTTTGTGTTTGTGTTTGTGTTTGTGTTTGTGTTTGTGTTTGTGTTTGTGTTTGTGTTTGTGTTTGTGTTTGTGTTTGTGTTTGTGTTTGTGTTTGTGTTTGTGTTTGTGTTTGTGTTTGTGTTTGTGTTTGTGTTTGTGTTTGTGTTTGTGTTTGTGTTTGTGTTTGTGTTTGTGTTTGTGTTTGTGTTTGTGTTTGTGTTTGTGTTTGTGTTTGTGTTTGTGTTTGTGTTTGTGTTTGTGTTTGTGTTTGTGTTTGTGTTTGTGTTTGTGTTTGTGTTTGTGTTTGTGTTTGTGTTTGTGTTTGTGTTTGTGTTTGTGTTTGTGTTTGTGTTTGTGTTTGTGTTTGTGTTTGTGTTTGTGTTTGTGTTTGTGTTTGTGTTTGTGTTTGTGTTTGTGTTTGTGTTTGTGTTTGTGTTTGTGTTTGTGTTTGTGTTTGTGTTTGTGTTTGTGTTTGTGTTTGTGTTTGTGTTTGTGTTTGTGTTTGTGTTTGTGTTTGTGTTTGTGTTTGTGTTTGTGTTTGTGTTTGTGTTTGTGTTTGTGTTTGTGTTTGTGTTTGTGTTTGTGTTTGTGTTTGTGTTTGTGTTTGTGTTTGTGTTTGTGTTTGTGTTTGTGTTTGTGTTTGTGTTTGTGTTTGTGTTTGTGTTTGTGTTTGTGTTTGTGTTTGTGTTTGTGTTTGTGTTTGTGTTTGTGTTTGTGTTTGTGTTTGTGTTTGTGTTTGTGTTTGTGTTTGTGTTTGTGTTTGTGTTTGTGTTTGTGTTTGTGTTTGTGTTTGTGTTTGTGTTTGTGTTTGTGTTTGTGTTTGTGTTTGTGTTTGTGTTTGTGTTTGTGTTTGTGTTTGTGTTTGTGTTTGTGTTTGTGTTTGTGTTTGTGTTTGTGTTTGTGTTTGTGTTTGTGTTTGTGTTTGTGTTTGTGTTTGTGTTTGTGTTTGTGTTTGTGTTTGTGTTTGTGTTTGTGTTTGTGTTTGTGTTTGTGTTTGTGTTTGTGTTTGTGTTTGTGTTTGTGTTTGTGTTTGTGTTTGTGTTTGTGTTTGTGTTTGTGTTTGTGTTTGTGTTTGTGTTTGTGTTTGTGTTTGTGTTTGTGTTTGTGTTTGTGTTTGTGTTTGTGTTTGTGTTTGTGTTTGTGTTTGTGTTTGTGTTTGTGTTTGTGTTTGTGTTTGTGTTTGTGTTTGTGTTTGTGTTTGTGTTTGTGTTTGTGTTTGTGTTTGTGTTTGTGTTTGTGTTTGTGTTTGTGTTTGTGTTTGTGAATGTTAGTGTCCATTTTGTGTTCGTTTAATGTTGTTTTTTACGCGTGCCAGCGTGTTTGTAAAAGGACACGTATAAACAATATTTATATAGATATACCTTGATCGATAATCCTGTTTTGCCGTGCGCTATAAATGGTCGGTGATCCCAGTAGATCTGACCGATTTTTTTCCACATAATGGTGTAAAACTTGCTACTGCTTTGGTAGCCAAAGACGAGACCAATATAGTCATTGTCAGCTTCGGTGTCCACATACAGTGTGCCAAAATAATCTAGTCCACCAAATGACTGATGAGCTATTCGAAGACAAAACGATCCATGTTAATAACAGTTATAAACATTATAACATAATGATAATTTGCGGAAACAGAAGGTGGTAGTGGTGTTGGTGGCAATATTTGTGTTGGTGGCAATATTTGTGTTGGTGGCAATATTTGTGTTGGTGGCAATATTTGTGTTAGTGGGAGTGGTGGTGCTTGTAGTGTTAGCCAGGGTGGTGGTGGTATTAGTGATGGTAATAGTTGTAGTGATAATGATGGTGTTAGTGATGGTAATCTGTAGTGGTGATTATACCGAAATTATGGTTGTGGTTGTAGTTATGGTTGTAACGATAGTGATAAAGATGATAGTTGTACTGGTGGTGGTAGTAGTGATGGTAGTTGATAGTGGTGGTGATGGTAATTGTCGTGGTTGTATTAGTTATGGTAATAGTTGTAGTGATGGTAATAGTTGTAGTGATGGTAATAGTTGTAGTGATGGTAATAGTTGTTGTGATGGTAATAGTTGTAGTGATGGTAATAGTTGTAGTGATAGTGATAGTGATGGTAGTTGTGATCGAGGTGGTAGTGATGGTAATCTGTAGTGGTGATTATACCGAAATTATATGGTTGTGGTTGTAGTTATGGTAGTAACGATAGTGATGAAGATGATATGATAGTTGTACTGGTGGTGGTAGTAGTGATGGTAGTTGATAGTGGTGGTGATGGTAATTGTGGTGGTGGCATTAGTGATTGTAGTTGTGATGGGGGTGGTGGTCGTAGTGATGGTGAGGGAAATTGTGGTCTTAGGATGGCGATGGTAATCGGTGTAGTGATTATACCGAAATTATGGTAGTGGTAGTGGTGATGGTAGTTGTGATAGTGGTGGTGATGGTAGTAGTGATGGTAGTGATATTTGTGATGGTAGTTGTGATGATGGTAGCTGTGGTCGTGGCGGTAGTGATGGTAATCGGTGGTGGTGACTATACCGTAATTGACGGTACCGAAAAAGATGGCGGTACATTTAACCATAATGCTTTGCGACCTCAAATCAGATTAAATAACAACTAACAGTGTTTATCATGCTAAAATGGATTAACTAAGCAAGGAGATCTTACATTCCAAACTTTACCTTTTAAAAATCCTATCTTCCAATTCTGCAAGAAACAATATTTACTGCGCGCAAGGGATTGTGGTTAAATGTACAAGACGCCATGTTTTTCGGTGCGGTCAATTATGGTAGTGTCGGTGGTCGTAATTGTGATGGTAGTCATGGTAATGGTAATGACGAAACTATTGGTGGTGTGTTACTACATAGTACATACTAACCAATAGCCAATCCTGGGTCGCTATTCTCAACTTGTATTATCTCCTTTCCCTGAAAGTAGACAGTTTAAAAGTCGACACAGTTAACGAACGTTTTTGTCCCTACTTATGTATTTTACCCTGGTTAATGCCAGACGATTATACTTGTCATCGTCGTCGTCGTCGTCGTCGTCGTCGTCGTCATCCTCATCATCATCATCATCATCATCATCATCATCATCATCATCATCATCATCGTCGTCATCGTCATCGTCATCATCATCATCATCATCATCGTCATCGTCATCGTCATCATCATCATCATCATCATCATCATCATCATCATCATCATTATCATCAACGTTTTTTAGATTCAATTGGTTGTTTTAAGAAATCTTTAAATATACAATATAGAAATCTTTGATATACCAAATTCAAATGTTATTTACAATTTTTCTAACGATAGGTTTTCTTCCATTCTCCATACTCGTTTGCGCTTGGGTGTATGTGCACTCAATTATTACTTATTTAGAATAGGTTGCAAAGTATCCTCTGCGTGTATATGTGGGTTTCACACCAAGACTATAAAGCATTATTTTCTTCATTGTGCAGTCCAATTTTTGCTGTCCAAAGACGGAAACTGCTCTCCTCTGCTGCCTAGATACTTGCTGATGAGTGGTCAAGAATGACTGAAGATCAAATTTTGCAAATTTTCTTATTTGGCTCACCTTCATTATCATTGGAATCAAATAATGAAATATTTTCTCATGTTCAGTTATATATTATTGAATCGAATCGTTTTTGTTCTAGTGATTCTTGACACCCGTCGGTATTTTCTCATTTTTCTTTCCTTCTTCCTTACTTTTTTTTTATACATTTACATATAGCCGTGAAACAAATTTAGCAATGTATAATTACTTAAAAGTTGAGCGCGTGCGCTCTTGGGGCAAACTTTAATTTATTAAATTAATAAAAATATGTTTAAATCATCATCATCATCATCATCATCATCAATTGTCATCATCATCAACATCATTCATTGTCATCATCATCATCATCATCATCATCATCAATTGTCATCATCATCATCATCATCATCATCATCATCATAATCATCAATTGTCATCATCACCATCATCATCATCATCAATTGTCATCATCATCATCAATTGTCATCATCATCATCATTCATTGTCATCATCATCATCATCAATTGTCATCATCATCATCATCATCATCATCATCATCATCAATTGTCACATCATCATCATCATAATCATCATTTGTCATCATCATCACCATCGTGATCATCATCATCATCAATTGTCATCATCATCATCAATTGTCACATCATCATCATCATCATCATCATCATCATCACCATCATCACCATCGTCAATCATCATCATCAATCGTTATCATTATTATTATGCTAATGATGATGATCATCATCAATACTCAAGTACTTTACCTTGTCTCGGATTTTCCATACTGGATCTACTTGAGAATCTTCTTTGGGGTCGAGTTTAACCGTTTGGTACGTTCGGAAGCTTACTATAGAGAAATCTTTATTTTCCGGGCAAGTATCGACGTTGTTTAAGATGTTGTCGCCGTCATAATCGTCTTTGCAAGCATCTCCTACACCGGCCCCTGTCGAGTAATAAACGAATAAGTCGGACAAAAAAACGAATAAGTCGGGCAAACGGATCATTGCGTGGCTACAGTAAGGTTTCTGATAGATCTAGATAACCTAACCCAACAAAAAATTTAACCCTAGTCAGTAACGAGCATGGGAACGAATTCATAATAAACAAGAGAATGCACTCAGAGTTTTAAGTTGCACTATATCGGATTGCTGGCATATCGGTTTACTTTTCATCCAATTTTCACTCAAATTAAGCCAGCTTAGTCCTTGGTCTATGATCAGTCTTTTCACAAACTTTTATGAAAACATGTGCAATACTTTGTGCGATATCCTGGAGACAGACAGACAGACAGACAGACAGACAGACAGACGGACGGACGGACGGACGGACGGACGGACGGACGGACGGACGGACGGACGGACGGACGGACGGACGGACGGACGGACGGACGGACGGACGGACGGACGGGCGGGCGGGCGGACGGGCGGGCGGGCGGACGGGCGGACGGACGGACAGACGGGCGGGTGCGCAGACAGACAGACAGACAGACAGACCGACCGACCGACCGACCGACCGACCGACCGACCGACCGACCGACCGACCGACCGACCGACCGACCGACCGACCGACCGACCGACCGACCGACCGACCGACCGACCGACAGACAGACAGACAGACAGACAGACAGACAGACAGACAGACAGACAGACAGACAGACAGACAGACAGACAGACAGACAGACAGACTTCTTACATATTATAATTTATTTTGTCATCTGCCCATTCCATTAAGAATAATTTAATTACAGAACAACGAGGGCCTGTACCGGTTTTGCAGGATGGCCGGAAGAGCCAAAATTTCAAGTGGGATTCGGGATTTTAAGAAAAATATCAAGCGGGAAGCGGGATTTTGTATCATCGCGGAAGCGGGATAAATAAAAAAATGATGGCGTGATGCGGGAAAGAAGCGCATGATTTAGTGGGATACGGGATTTGTGACCAAAATTTGTAGTGTTTTTTTTTGTTGTTTGTGCTGTCAAAGATTAACCATCATATACCTTTCATTCCCCTGTTACCCCTCAATTTGTCTGTCAGTATCCTAATGACCCTATTGTTGACATTGTTTCTCCCAAACCACGGAATTAATCTTGTCATTTAAAATGTGTCATTTAAACAATATCAGAAAAAAAATGGCGGGAATGGGAAATTAGGATTAAGCAGGCGAGATTTGAAGGGAAAATTGGTCGGGATGGCGGGATTTGGGGGCCTGGTACAGGCCCCTCAACAACCACTTGCTCCCACTGATCATTACTTGTTACATACTACGCGTTTTGTGATTGGTCAATTTGGTTAAAAGTAGGTTTTTCATTGGCTTATTGCCAGAGGTTTCTATTAGTAATTATAAACTCCTGCAATAGCAAATCAAATTGTATGGATTTGTGATAGACTCGTAAATTTATAATATAACTCTATAGAAAGACGGAAAACGTTTTCTATGTCTCAAATACTGCTTACCAGTGCTGTCTTTTTGATCTTTGTTCGCTATCAGTCGACAGTTGTCTAAATTATCTAGAATTCCATCGTTGTCGTCGTCCGAGTCACAGAGATCACCTGTAGGGAATCAATTAATTATTACCTTCTTTTTTCCAATTAATTATTGTCTTTGTCTGATGTTTCTGAAAGTTACTCGTCTAGATTTGTGGTGCATGGGTCATCCTATTGCGTCCCATTTTCTTAAATGGACAGTTTTAAATATAAAATGGACACTGTTGTAAAATTGAGTTTTTTCTCAAATTACTAAAATTACCTCATTTATTCCCTTATATAAAATCGAGTGTTTTATTGATTTTCCCGCCGCTAATAAAAATGATAATCTCACATGTGTGATTATTCATAATAATCTCGCATGTGACGATTATCGCTGAATCAGCATTATAGTTTAATGCAATTTTTGTCGGGCAATAGGACAATTTTTTTATGTGGTAAGCAGAACAATACATGGATGTGCGGAAATATGAAATTTATTTCTCGTGTTGACAAGATACCTTACTCGTTCGCTTCGCTCACTCGTGAGATATCCTGGTCAACACTCGAAATAAATTTCATATTTCCGCACATCCATGTATTATTCTTTCTCTACCTATTAGCGATAATGCAACGCTCACTACCCTTGTGGAAGTTTGAGCACTCTGGGCCCATGCGCACTTCACACTATCTGAATGTTGTCCCACCGATGCTGTCCCACATGCGGGGTAAGTAATTGATGAAATTCATTCAGATTGTTCCAAGCTACACTGATGAACTGTAGTACAGCGAAACACGTGTCTGTAGATTGAACTATATATATATATATATATATATATATATATATATATATATATATATATATATATCAAACTCATTAATAATTCATGAGATAATCAGCCAATTACAATAGTCCATTCAATCAGCTGATTGACGTTGGATACGCCAGGAAAGCCCAAGATATTAGATGAAAACCGGTGTTCATCTAATTCTTAAGATCTTAATTATCTATGCAAAATAAAGAAGTTGCTGTATGAATAAATTTTACACACACTCAAGAATAAAATATCTCTCTCTCTCTCTCTCTCTCTCTCTCTCTCTCTCTCTCTCTCTCTCTCTCTCTCTCTCTCTCTCTCTGTCTCTGTCTCTGTCTCTGTCTCTGTCTCTGTCTCTGTCTCTGTCTCTGTCTCTGTCTCTGTCTCTGTCTCTGTCTCTGTCTCTGTCTCTGTCTCTGTCTCTGTCTCTGTCTCTGTCTCTGTCTCTGTCTCTGTCTCTGTCTCTGTCTCTGTCTCTGTCTCTGTCTCTGTCTCTGTCTCTGTCTCTGTCTCTGTCTCTGTCTCTGTCTCTGTCTCTGTCTCTGTCTCTGTCTCTGTCTCTGTCTCTGTCTCTGTCTCTGTCTCTGTCTCTGTCTCTGTCTCTGTCTCTGTCTCTGTCTCTGTCTCTGTCTCTGTCTCTGTCTCTGTCTCTGTCTCTGTCTCTGTCTCTGTCTCTGTCTCTGTCTCTGTCTCTGTCTCTGTCTCTGTCTCTGTCTCTGTCTCTGTCTCTGTCTCTGTCTCTGTCTCTGTCTCTGTCTCTGTCTCTGTCTCTGTCTCTGTCTCTGTCTCTGTCTCTGTCTCTGTCTCTGTCTCTGTCTCTGTCTCTGTCTCTGTCTCTGTCTCTGTCTCTGTCTCTGTCTCTGTCTCTGTCTCTGTCTCTGTCTCTGTCTCTGTCTCTGTCTCTGTCTCTGTCTCTGTCTCTGTCTCTGTCTCTGTCTCTGTCTCTGTCTCTGTCTCTGTCTCTGTCTCTGTCTCTGTCTCTGTCTCTGTCTCTGTCTCTGTCTCTGTCTCTGTCTCTGTCTCTGTCTCTGTCTCTGTCTCTGTCTCTGTCTCTGTCTCTGTCTCTGTCTCTGTCTCTGTCTCTGTCTCTGTCTCTGTCTCTGTCTCTGTCTCTGTCTCTGTCTCTGTCTCTGTCTCTGTCTCTGTCTCTGTCTCTGTCTCTGTCTCTGTCTCTGTCTCTGTCTCTGTCTCTGTCTCTGTCTCTGTCTCTGTCTCTGTCTCTGTCTCTGTCTCTGTCTCTGTCTCTGTCTCTGTCTCTGTCTCTGTCTCTGTCTCTGTCTCTGTCTCTGTCTCTGTCTCTGTCTCTGTCTCTGTCTCTGTCTCTGTCTCTGTCTCTGTCTCTGTCTCTGTCTCTGTCTCTGTCTCTGTCTCTGTCTCTGTCTCTGTCTCTGTCTCTGTCTCTGTCTCTGTCTCTGTCTCTGTCTCTGTCTCTGTCTCTGTCTCTGTCTCTGTCTCTGTCTCTGTCTCTGTCTCTGTCTCTGTCTCTGTCTCTGTCTCTGTCTCTGTCTCTGTCTCTGTCTCTGTCTCTGTCTCTGTCTCTGTCTCTGTCTCTGTCTCTGTCTCTGTCTCTGTCTCTGTCTCTGTCTCTGTCTCTGTCTCTGTCTCTGTCTCTGTCTCTGTCTCTGTCTCTGTCTCTGTCTCTGTCTCTGTCTCTGTCTCTGTCTCTGTCTCTGTCTCTGTCTCTGTCTCTGTCTCTGTCTCTGTCTCTGTCTCTGTCTCTGTCTCTGTCTCTGTCTCTGTCTCTGTCTCTGTCTCTGTCTCTGTCTCTGTCTCTGTCTCTGTCTCTGTCTCTGTCTCTGTCTCTGTCTCTGTCTCTGTCTCTGTCTCTGTCTCTGTCTCTGTCTCTGTCTCTGTCTCTGTCTCTGTCTCTGTCTCTGTCTCTGTCTCTGTCTCTGTCTCTGTCTCTGTCTCTGTCTCTGTCTCTGTCTCTGTCTCTGTCTCTGTCTCTGTCTCTGTCTCTGTCTCTGTCTCTGTCTCTGTCTCTGTCTCTGTCTCTGTCTCTGTCTCTGTCTCTGTCTCTGTCTCTGTCTCTGTCTCTGTCTCTGTCTCTGTCTCTGTCTCTGTCTCTGTCTCTGTCTCTGTCTCTGTCTCTGTCTCTGTCTCTGTCTCTGTCTCTGTCTCTGTCTCTGTCTCTGTCTCTGTCTCTGTCTCTGTCTCTGTCTCTGTCTCTGTCTCTGTCTCTGTCTCTGTCTCTGTCTCTGTCTCTGTCTCTGTCTCTGTCTCTGTCTCTGTCTCTGTCTCTGTCTCTGTCTCTGTCTCTGTCTCTGTCTCTGTCTCTGTCTCTGTCTCTGTCTCTGTCTCTGTCTCTGTCTCTGTCTCTGTCTCTGTCTCTGTCTCTGTCTCTGTCTCTGTCTCTGTCTCTGTCTCTGTCTCTGTCTCTGTCTCTGTCTCTGTCTCTGTCTCTGTCTCTGTCTCTGTCTCTGTCTCTGTCTCTGTCTCTGTCTCTGTCTCTGTCTCTGTCTCTGTCTCTGTCTCTGTCTCTGTCTCTGTCTCTGTCTCTGTCTCTGTCTCTGTCTCTGTCTCTGTCTCTGTCTCTGTCTCTGTCTCTGTCTCTGTCTCTGTCTCTGTCTCTGTCTCTGTCTCTGTCTCTGTCTCTGTCTCTGTCTCTGTCTCTGTCTCTGTCTCTGTCTCTGTCTCTGTCTCTGTCTCTGTCTCTGTCTCTGTCTCTGTCTCTGTCTCTGTCTCTGTCTCTGTCTCTGTCTCTGTCTCTGTCTCTGTCTCTGTCTCTGTCTCTGTCTCTGTCTCTGTCTCTGTCTCTGTCTCTGTCTCTGTCTCTGTCTCTGTCTCTGTCTCTGTCTCTGTCTCTGTCTCTGTCTCTGTCTCTGTCTCTGTCTCTGTCTCTGTCTCTGTCTCTGTCTCTGTCTCTGTCTCTGTCTCTGTCTCTGTCTCTGTCTCTGTCTCTGTCTCTGTCTCTGTCTCTGTCTCTGTCTCTGTCTCTGTCTCTGTCTCTGTCTCTGTCTCTGTCTCTGTCTCTGTCTCTGTCTCTGTCTCTGTCTCTGTCTCTGTCTCTGTCTCTGTCTCTGTCTCTGTCTCTGTCTCTGTCTCTGTCTCTGTCTCTGTCTCTGTCTCTGTCTCTGTCTCTGTCTCTGTCTCTGTCTCTGTCTCTGTCTCTGTCTCTCTCTCTCTCTGATGAATTAATATCAGAACCCACTGAGATTTCTAATGCGTTCAACAAGCACTTTACGGAAATTGGATCAAATCTTTCTAGCCAGTTTCCTGATAATTCACAGTGCTTTGAGCATTATGTAAAGTTATGTAATAGTGCTAATTGCTGTTTTGACTTGAAGCCTACTGATAATAGATCTGTAGAGAGGCTGTTGAAACAGCTTGCTGCAGATAAAGCAACTGGTTTAGACGGTATCCCAGTTAAATTACTAAAAGCTGCTGCACCTATCATTTCTACACATTTGTGTGAATTATTTAATTTTTCATTATGTATTGGAATATTTCCAGGTGACTGGAAAATTGCAAAGGTCATCCCAATTCACAAAGGAGATGCTAAGAATGATCCTAATAGTTACAGACCAATATCTATTATTGGTGCAGTATGCAAAGTTTTCGAGAGAATAGTATACAATCAATTATATGAATATTTATCAATTAATAATTTGCTTAATAAATATCAGTCAGGCTTTAGGTCAATGCATTCAACTGTAACAGCATTGTTAGACGCAACTACTGAATGGTACATCAATATTGAGCAGGGTCTTTTGTCTTCAGTTATTTTTATAGACTTAACAAAGGCCTTTGATACCGTTGACCATTCAATCTTAATACGTAAATTAGAATTATATGGTATTACTGGTACAGCGCTGCTGTGGTTTAAATCGTATCTATCTGACCGAAGGCAGTGCTGCTCTGTAAATGGGAAAGTATCTACACCAAGAAGTATTTCTTGTGGTGTCCCACAGGGCTCAATCTTAGGTCCACTATTATTCTTAATATATATAAATGATCTACCTTATTGTCTCAAGCTCTCTAAAGCCCGAATGTATGCAGATGATTCTAATATAACGGTTTCTGCTGAAACCTTAGATGATCTTGAAATATTGGCAAATAGAGAACTTGAGAATATTAGGAAATGGCTTATTGCAAATAGGCTTACTCTAAATTTGACCAAAACCGAATTCATGATAATAAGATCGGAAAACAGAATTCGTAACTTACTTAAGCCATGTAATTTAAGATTGGGAGACAAGAAATTGTCACAAGTATCCTCTGTTAAATCCCTTGGTCTTACACTCGATAGTAAGCTGAATTGGGATGAGCATATAGAGATTCTAGCTAAAAAGGTATCTAGAGCCATAGCTGGATTAAGAATGGTTCGTGAATATTTACCTTTTAGTACTTTAGTGAATCTCTATAAATCGCTTATCCAACCTCTGTTTGATTACTGCAGTATTGTGTGGTCTAATATTAATGCATCTCAAACTGAGCGTCTTCAGAAACTGCAAAACAGAGCTGCCCGTATAATTACATATTCATCCTATGAAATTCGGTCACGAGATATTCTAAATGATTTGAATTGGGACAACTTATCTGTTAGGCGTTCAAAACATTTATTGATAATGATGCATAATATTATGCATGAAAAAGCACCTAAATATTTATTAAATAAATTTCACAGAGTAATGGATTCGACTCATTATAATTTAAGAAACAAACATATAAATCTTAAAGTCCCCAAACCAAACTCTGAATATATGAGAAAATGTTTTGTCTATCAGGGTGTAAGATCATGGAATTTATTGTCATCTGAACAGAAAAATATTGATTCGCTAGTTAGTTTTAAAAAAAGTATTAATACCTCTCCTCCATCACAAAACTTGTAATTAAATAATTATTATTCACGGCTTTCTTGTAAAACAAATGTCATTTGAAGAAACTCCGTGTTAAAATAAAGAGTTATCTATCTATCTATCTATCTATCTCTCTGTCTGTCTCTCTCTCTCTCTCTCTCTCTCTCTCTCTCTCTCTCTCTCTCTCTCTCTCTCTCTCTCTCTCTCTCTCTCTCTCTCTCTCTCTCTCTCTCTCTCTCTCTCTCTCTCTCTCTCTCTCTCTCTCTCTCTCTCTCTCTCTCGCTCCCTCCCTCCCTCCCTCCCTCCCTCCCTCCCTCCCTCCCTCCCTATATATATATATATATATATATATATATATATATATATATATATATATAATTTATTAACTTTTAATACTGAGTCGCTACTCAGAGTTTCACGCTTACGCTTACGCTGCCTATTAATGGTATTGAGCGCTCTTATACCTTCCGCCAACCTAGTGATCTTTATGTTACACACTATTTTTTTTATATATATATATATATATATATATATCTATATATATATATATATATATATATATATATATATATATATATATATATATATATATATATATATATATATATATATATATATATATATATATATATATATAAATAATTATAAGTAATACCATGACATGACGGAAATTAGTGAATAAATAAACGTCGACTGAAATTCGACGTTTAACTCGACGACGCATTTACGTCGCATTATCGACGAAGTTAATTCGGATTGATTCGTCTGAATTAAGTTCGTCTATTCTGCGACGTGTAGCGCAGGCCTAAAACATACGTCTTTCTTAAAAATGATAAAATGTGTCATTAAAAACCTGTTTTAAAACGTTTGAAATTTTGCTCAAAGGTGCGTTCAGAGGGAGCATGCTTCCGGACCCCCTTACATATGCGAACCCCAGAACATATTTGAAAATGGCCAGTTCTAAATTTTTCTTAGGATGACTCTTGTGTTCAATTATGTCAGGGATCTTCGATAGGGAGTTGATCAACCGAGTTGAATTTTCAGAAAACTAACCATTTAACTACAATCGCGTGTAGAATAGTTGAGACAACGATTTTTGGTAAAAATTATAACATCCACAAAAAGTCTCACGAAAGATACGTCTTATGTTTACCATTTTCCTGATTTGCTCTCGGCTAAACGCAGCAAATTCACCTCATTGTCGGAAGTTGTCTCGATTCTTTTTGTTCCCGATTGTAGCTACTATTTTTGGTGCAGTAAATTTGTATATTATCTCACCTTTTCCATCACCATCTGTGTCTAGCTGATTTGGATTAACGATATTTCTACAGTTATCTTGGTCGTCATTCACTCCATCGTTGTCCCTACAAGTACAGCACAAATATATTGAATTTTGTTTGTCTGTATTCGGAAATAGCAAAGTGAAAAGATAGTAAACTGCTGAGATTTTCAGTATCAGAGTAAGAAACCTCTGTTTGTTTGTCTGGGAGTCTCTCACCAGGATATCTCACAAAATACTTCACAGGATTTCGTGGAAGTTTGTGGAAAGATTGACCATAGACCATGGACCAAACCTTTCAATTTTGCTTGAATTTGGTTGAAGTTTGGATGAGAAATTAATAAAAATCTGACCACAAGATTCTCCGTGTAGAAAAAATTGTTTTATTTTTGCATAATTTTGGTACAAGAGCAGTCAAGTATTTTATTCATTCATTCATTCATTCATTCATTCATTCATTCATTCATTCATTCATTCATTCATTCATTCATTCATTCATTCATTCATTCATTCATTCATTCATTCATTCATTCATTCATTCATTCATTCATTCAGTCCGAGCGTCTGGTTAGCATTCGGAAAGTTGTAAGTTCGAGTCCCATCTAGAGCTCCGAGTTTTTTAACGACAGCTTGTACCACAAGAACTAACAAAGTGAAAGTGGCAACGATTGAGCCACTGGAATCCAGATAGCAGACCGAGATTGTTTTACGGTATGAATACCTGGGAACAAGTTGTGTGGGGTTTTATTTACCTGTCGATATTTGTATCACATTTATCACCGACAAGATCCTTATCTTTATCCACCTTAATTTAATAAAATAGTTTTTTAACTTTTTGAAAAGAAAAACAACGATAACAGCAATCGCAACAGTAGCAACACTAACAACAACTACAGCAAGAACAAGTAACAATCCGTTCGTTCGTTCGTTCGTTCGTTCGTTCGTTCGTTCGTTCGTTCGTTCGTTCGTTCGTTCGTTCGTTCGTTCGTTCGTTCGTTCGTTCGTTCGTTCGTTCGTTCGTTCGTTCGTTCGTTCGTTCGTTCGTTCGTTCGTTCGTTCGTTCGTTCGTTCGTTCGTTCATTTATTCACCCCATATTTATTCATCCATCTAGCCATCCATCTCTGTCCATGCGTCCGTCCGTCCGTCCGTCCATCCGTCCGTCCGTCCGTCCGTCCGTCCGTCCGTCCGTCCGTCCGTCCATCCATCCATCGATTTGTTTTTTAGTTGTTCTGAGTATTACTAACACAGCTTGTACAGCAAACAACTGACAATTATTGTGTTTGTTTGTTTGTTTGTTTGTTTGTTTGTTTGTTTGTTTGTTTGTTTGTTTGTTTGTTTGTTTGTTTGTTTGTTTGTTTGTTTGTTTGTTTGTTTGTTTGTTTGTTTGTTTGTTTGTTTGTTTGTTTGTTTGTTTGTTTGTCTGTCTTTTATTTATTTATTTTTTTTATTTATTTGTTTATTTATTTATTTATTTGTTTGTTTATTTGTTTATTTATTTATTTATTTATTTATTTATTTATTTATTTATTTATTTATTTATTTATTTATTTATTTATTTATTTATTTATTTATTTATTTATTTATTTAAAGGTTATATCATTTTTACCTGGTCGGGGTTATGCACTTTTGGACAATTATCACACGCATCACCAACTCTATCCCCATCTGAATCTTTCTGATCTGGGTTGCTAAGATACGGACAGTTATCACTGGTTATGCGCCCTGAAAGAAATATGACGTCACCATAGTTGAAACTGAAGCGGATGTTGACCAATTTAATAACGGATGGTCTTGAAAGGTAATTTTATTCTTTATAACAGATCTACATACCATACCCGATCGACCGCAGTCGGAGCAGCCAGAAGGCCCCTCTTTCATAAGCTGCTACCCTAAGGCAGGGGTGGGCGCCACTCCTAACCCAGATGGTGTTGGTTTTGCGGAGGGAGGAAAACCGGAGAACCTAGCGAAAAACCCTCGGAGCACAGGAGAGACCAACTAAGAGAGACCAACAAGAATGATTACGGGATAGATTCAACAAAATATTTCAGTCAAGTGGAGTAAAAGATACTTTAATTAGGAATATAAAACTATTTCTCAACCGGTCGGCAAAATACAAAACATGTGATTGTTTGTTTGACGAGAAAAGCTGTTTCTTGAGAGGTTCCTCCCAGTCTTTTTCTTGTAAGCATGAAAACATCACTCAGAAGCTAATCAATGCTTGAGTTTTACTTTTGCAACTAATGAAACCAAGGTAGTAGTAAACGCAAGATTCATGTGACTCCAAATCATCCTTTTTTTCATGATATCTTACACTGCTAAAGTCAACCGAAAAATTTCGGTTGACTCGAATCCCGCTCGGTTAACTTTAGCATGTGTCTGATTGACCCGATCGACCGCAGTCGGAGCAGCCAGAAGGCCCCCCTTTCATTAACTGCTACCCTAAGGCAGGGGTGGGCGCTACTCCTATCCCAGATAGTGTTGGTTTTGCGGAGGGAGGAAAACCGGAGAACCTGGCGAAAAACCCTCGGAGCACAGGAGAGACCAACTAAACTCTACTCACATGGTCCAAGCTCGAGAACGGGGCTATTCCCAGATGGTCACCCATCCAAGTACTAAGTAACCCCGTCTAACCGGGCTTAACTATTGGTGAGAGACAGTGCCCTAACAGCACACGCCACCCGTGCTCCCCTCAAAACCATCACAAACTTTGTGAACCATCACAAAACCACAACGTTCTTCACATTGTATTTCTACAGTAAAAATATAATTCGTTCAACTTGTAACCTACCATCGCCATCAAAATCTTTACTGCACGCGTCTCCTACTCCGTTGTCGTCTGTGTCTTTCTGCTCCTTGTTTCTTACTTGTGGACAGTTATCACAGGCATCGCCAATTCTGTCTCTATCGCTGTCCAGTTGGCGAGGGTTGTAGTGCAAATCGCAGTTATCCTGCGCAAGAAGTGAAAAATAGACTGTCGTCAGTGCCACACTTTGTGGTCGTAGCAATCTTTCGCGTGTCTGTATTACTAGATTATTTCAAATGTTTGCCATAAAGAACAATGATTTTGTTCCAAGTTGAAAAAAAATTGTTGAAAATGCAGACTCCAATTCTGATTCAACTTGCAACAAAATCTTTCTTGTGTGGTAATACGTGCAACAGCGCTTTTCAACTTGCAACGCAACAATGTTGCAGCAATTTGTTGCTGTATTACTACAGCGTTCTGTTTCAGCTCTGGTTGTTCATCCGTCTGTCCGTGTTGTCTGTCTGTCTGTCTGTCTGTCTGTCTGTCTGTCTGTCTGTCTGTCTGTCTGTCTGTCTGTCTGTCTGTCTGTCTGTCTGTCCGTCCGTCCGTCCGTCCGTCCGTCCGTCCGTCCGTCCGTCCGTCCGTCCGTCCGTCCGTCCGTCCGTCCGTCCGTCCGTCCGTCCGTCCGTCTGTCTGTCCGTCTCCGTCCGTCTCCGCCCGTCTCCGCCCGTCCCCGCCCGTCTCCGTCCGTCTCCGCCCGTCTCCGCCCGTCCCCGCCCGTCTCCGTCCGTCTCCGCTCGTCCGTCTCCGCCCGTCCGTCTCCGTCCGTCTCCGTCCGTCCGTCTCCGTCCGTCTCCGTCCGTCCGTCTCCGTCCGTCCGTCTCCGTCCGTCCGTCTCCGTCGTCCGTCTCCGTCCGTCCGTCTCGTCCGTCCGTCTCCGTCCGTCCGTCGTCTCCGTCCGTCCGTCTCCGTCCGTCCGTCTCCGTCCGTCCGTCTCCGTCCGTCCGTCTCCGTCCGTCCGTCTCCGTCCGTCCGTCCGTCCGTCTCCGTCCGTCCGTCTCCGTCCGTCCGTCTCCGTCCGTCCGTCTCCGTCCGTCCGTCTCCGTCCGTCCGTCTCCGTCCGTCCGTCTCCGTCCGTCCGTCTCCGTCCGTCGTCTCCGTCCGTCTCCGTCTCGTCGTCCGTCCGTCCGTCTCGTCCGTCCGTCTCCGTCGTCCGTCCGTCCGTCTCCGTCCGTCCGTCTCCGTCCGTCCGTCTCCGTCCGTCCGTCTCCGTCCGTCCGTCTCCGTCCGTCCGTCTCCGTCCGTCTCCGTCCGTCTCCGTCCGTCTCCGTCCGTCTCCGTCCGTCTCCGTCCGTCCGTCCGTCCGTCTCCGTCCGTCCGTCCGTCTCCGTCCGTCCGTCCGTCTCCGTCCGTCCGTCCGTCTCCGTCCGTCTCCGTCCGTCTCCGTCCGTCTCCGTCCGTCTCCGTCCGTCTCCGTCCGTCTCCGTCCGTCTCCGTCCGTCTCCGTCCGTCTCCGTCCGTCTCCGTCCGTCTCCGTCCGTCCGTCTCCGTCCGTCCGTCTCCGTCCGTCCGTCTCCGTCCGTCCGTCTCCGTCCGTCCGTCTCCGTCCGTCCGTCTCCGTCCGTCCGTCTCCGTCCGTCCGTCTCCGTCCGTCCGTCTCCGTCCGTCCGTCTCCGTCCGTCCGTCTCCGTCCGTCCGTCTCCGTCCGTCCGTCCGTCTCCGTCCGTCCGTCTCCGTCCGTCCGTCTCCGTCCGTCCGTCTCCGTCCGTCCGTCTCCGTCCGTCCGTCTCCGTCCGTCCGTCTCCGTCCGTCCGTCTCCGTCCGTCCGTCTCCGTCCGTCCGTCTCCGTCCGTCCGTCTCCGTCCGTCCGTCTCCGTCCGTCCGTCTCCGTCCGTCCGTCTCCGTCCGTCCGTCTCCGTCCGTCCGTCCGTCTCCGTCCGTCCGTCTCCGTCCGTCCGTCTCCGTCCGTCCGTCTCCGTCCCTCCGTCTCCGTCCGTCCGTCTCCGTCCGTCCGTCCGTCCGTCCGTCTCCGTCCGTCCGTCCGTCTGTCTGTCTGTCTGTCTGTTTGTTTGTTTGTTTGTTTGTTTGTTTGTTTGTCTGCCTGTTTGTCTGTCTAATTATTAATAGTAATAATTACATTTATATTTGGAATTCCATCGTTGTCGCTGTCCAAGTCGCAGGCATTTCCTTTCTCATCATTATCATCATTTTCTTGCCCACTGTTTGGTTTGTCGATGCAATTGTCCTAAAAACGAACAAAATCACCCAAAGACGTTCCAATGATAAGTAAACTAGAGTTCCTCTATCGCTTGAGTAAACATTAAGGTGGAAGATGCGTTTATGTGAGTGAACACGTGTTTTCGTCGAGTTATTGGTGTCTAACAACACATAGCTTCTTGATTGTCAGTTAAACGTAATTTTTACCTTTCTACAATTCTTCTCTTTGCAATTGGGAAGGTCTTCATCTGGATAACCATCCAAATCTGAGTCTTTACCACACGTGTAACCATTGCCAGCATATCCCAACTTGCACTATCAGAAACAAAAGCGTCCGTTATACTGTTATTATTAGGGGGCTTAAAGCCTGGTTCTCATGTCGCCGATCGTCGCCGACCCATGATTTAGATGCATGTTAAGTAAAAGAATAAAAGCACTGCTTTTCTGCATTGTTCTTTATTACTTAACATGCTGCTGCACTTACCATTTTAACATGCATCTAAATCACAAATCGCCGACGATCGGCGACATATGAGAACCAGACTTAAGGAGGCTAGGACGACGACGGCAATTAAGTTACTTCATTTAAAAGAATCAGGACATCGTGTATTGTACGCTTTATGTATTTTGTATGAGACCTTTAAAAAGCAACCATAGCTTCGATAGAATGAAGTATAATAGATTAATGCCTATAAGTAAACTAACATGCAGTTTTTGCTCTTCCTTGCCACAACGTTGAAAACGTGAGAACGCTTGAGTTGACGTTCTGTGTGCAACGAGGACGGTGTTGTGATTACTCTTGGGACTGTAAATAATACTATTGTACTTGGGTCGTCATCGTGACGTTCGCGTTGTGCTTGCTTAAGGTGGCTCCATACAGTTTCTTGAAAAATGGAAAATACAAAGTTTGAGAGTCCAAAACACGTACATAAACAATTCGGAAAAAGAATAAAACTAAATGTTATGCATAATTAAACAGTGTGACAATCAAAAACTGTTACCAAATAAATACCAACAGTTGTTGCTATGGCAACAATGACGTTTCAAAATGGCCGTCAATTACCCCTCAAACTAATTTAATTCGAAAAAAACTTTGGTGACCCCCAATTTTTTTTTCATTAAAACTTTTCTTGAAGTATGAGTAATCAATAGGCCGATTTTAAAAAAATTCTGTAGAAGGAATAATTTTTTTCCCCGGTAAAATCATGTTTGTTAATTTTGAAAAAATTTCGTTCTACAGACTTTTTTTTAAATCGGCCTATTGATTACTCATACTTCAAGGAAAGTTTTAATGAAAAAAAAAATTGGGGGTCACCACAGTTTTTTTCGAATTAAATTAGTTTGAAGGGTAATTGGCAGCCATTTTGAAACGTCATTGTTGCCATAGCAACAACTGTTGGTATTTATTTGGTAGCAGTTTTTGATTGTCAGACTGTTTAATTATGCATAACATTTAGTTTTATTCTTTTTCCGAATTGTTCAATCACGTGTTTTGGCCTCTCAAACTTGTATTTTCCATTTTTCAACAAACTGTATGGAGCCACCCCTTAAGGTCCCTGTTATGATTGTCAGTTGTCACTGTTACCATTCTCTGTCAGTGGCGCTGGCACTCTCACTCAGTCGGTCAGGCACTCTGTCAGGTGCTCGGTCACTCACACTCACTTGCAGTTGCACTGTCCCTGTCGCTGTCCCTGTCGCTGTCACTGTCCTTGTCACTTTCACTAGGGACTTTGAGAAAACACAACGACTACAACTACGACAACGTGTTTGAACAATAGAATTTTATGTCAAATACAAAGATCTTTTGCGAATGACGGTCCCAAGAGTAATCTTTACGCCGTCATGGCTCTGTTGACAACGTAGAAAAAGCTTTTTATGTTGTAAATACAACGCGGAACCTGAGTCACTACAGAAGCCTTGGAAAAGCCGCTTAGCCGTATTCTCGCGACTAACATACACCTTATTCTTAAATGGCCGCCAAATTAATATTCTTTTATGTGCATATAAATTAGCCCTTATGAACTCGTTTTCATGTACAAAATTCAAAAGAATTTTTTCTTCAAAACGAGGTCATAACGGCTAATTTATATGCACGTAAAAGAATTTAAAATTGGCGCCCATTTATGAATAAGGTCTATAGATTGAACATTGTCAAGTGTTTTTCTTCAAGAATTTAAGAACAAAACGAGTCCGCGCGATTGTGTATCTTAAAATTTGAATGTATAAATACACCACTATTTACTGTTAAACTTTCTACCGTAGCCGTAGTCCGTTGTCTGAATCTTAAAGTCCCTACTGTCCCTGTCACTGCCGCTTCTACTGCCAATGTCACTGCCACTGCTACAGTCACTCTACCAGTATCACTTGTTGTTATATAGCTAGAGTTTCGCTGGATACAACGATGACTGTCATTGGTTGATTTGTGGTCACATGACATCTAAATTTCAATGTCTACCGGGCGGGCAATAATTGAGAACTTATTGCCTGCTCGGTCAATAAGTTTTCAATTGTTGCCCGCTAGAACTTTGAACTCTTCACGGCATCCTATAAACAAAAGCTTGTTTGGTACCGAAAAAAGAATATTTATAGGTCTTCAAAGCATGTGTGAAGATTAACTGGAGAAATGTATTGCTGTTCTTTTGTTCTGAGACTAATATTTGTTTGGTTGAAGTGAAATTACGGAGCCAGGCGAAATGGTTTGGTAAGGCTTTCAGTTTGTCTTTTGTGTACTTTCCCTTGATAAACGTCGAAATTATTCAGTGAAACTCTAGCTGTATAACAAAACACTTAATGTCTGATCCCTCGGGAAACAGTTAGTTTTGTTTTCCCTCGAGTCTTGATGTTTCCCCCTCGTCTTCGTCTCGGGAAATATCAAGACTCTCGGGAAAACAAAACTAACTGTTTCCCTCGGGAACAGACATTATTAAGTGTGTTATTCCCATGCAGTGCTTTCAAAATAAGCCGGCGGCCGCCGAAGCTCCAGCGGTTGCCACGAGGTTTACCGCCAGCTACTTTTCTTTCAAATATCAAAATATCTGTTCTGCACCTTTCTCTCTACTTTAAGCAACAAAATAGAGTTATTCTTTAGTTTACCCAACCTTGTCTATTTTTGTTCCTTTTTTGAAAGCAATCGATGCTTGTATTCGTTTAAAAATATTGACTTCGTCCACCTTGAATTGCTTCAATTGATTTGGTCAGCCGGAAAAAGTACTTCGAGTAATCCTAACGAAATGTGACCGTTATGGTTCTCTGCCAAGGACTGGTTTTTGATGCATAATAATTTGATTACCCGGAAGGCCTGTGTAGTTGCATTTTTCGCAACTGGTCCCGGTTTGGTCTTAAAATGTATATATTCTACACTCGAATTTTCCTTCACCAAAAATACCTAGAACATGCTATGTAATCGAGTGAAATGCCCAATATTACTTCTAATAATAAACCCAATTCTCTCCTGGCATTACCACCTTAATATATACAGAACTCGTGATCAAGCTCTTGGCAACGGCCTCCGTTGCTCAGTGGTCAGAGCATTGCACTAGAATCGCAAGGTCGTGGGTTCAATTCCTGCCGGAAGGCCTGTGTAGTTGCATTTTTCGCAACTGGTCTCGGTTTGGTCTTAAAATGTATATATTCTACACTCGAATTTTCCTTCACCAAAAATCCCTAGAACATGCTATGACAAGAAAAGCCCTGTGCGCCTTGGACATAGCATGTAGTCATGTGTATTTTCATGCATAATTCATCAGAGAAATCTGATCCGATGTCCAACAAACGCCGCGCGACACTGCTTTCGTTTGGAATTACTAGTTTTAGTTTAAAGAAAATAACTCCCCGTTCACCTCACAGCCACCTACTTTCTCATCGCAACCACCTACTTGAAATAATTCTAAACGCCCTGCCATGCGGTCACCAATCCAACTATCCAAGTACTAACCCCGTCCAACCTGGCTTAACTTTATTTGAACTACAAACAGCGCTAACAATACACGCCACTCGCGCTTCACCAACACACTAACCTTGCAATGATTTCCTGTGCCTATTTTATCAGGAGTACATTCGCCATAAGGGTGACAGGCGTTTTCTCCTGGTGGACATGGTATTGACTTGCCTTTTACCAAAACTTGTTCTTGCTTTGGTTGTTCTGACAATATTACTTTCGCTGACGTTTTATCACATGCACCACACGAGGTTAACGTTGCTTGCATTTGCTTTATCATCTATTGGGAATAAAAAAAGAGATTAAAATAGTATAGATGTGAGAGAAAGGCCCCTTTTTACCTTTTTTATTGTCTTTTTTATCACTCAGGCCAAAAATAAACAAACCTGGGTTTCCGGTTTCCCGACCCTACCTAGTTTTTGGCCAGTAAAATGCCGACCCTAAACTTTTTATTGAAATTTTGAGAAGCCTGGGCCCGAGTTGCAGCTTAATTTGCATCCTGGGATAGCAAACACGGCTTATAAATGTCTGTAAATTAATATGTGCAGTATATATAATCGAAATTATAAAGATGAGACTACATTGAATCAACATGGGTTTTGTGGTTTGGTAAAACCTATTGTTCGTCCATGCAATGTTTGGGGGGGGGGGGGGGGGGGTGGACCCCCCAAAAAAATCCCCCCAAAAAAATCCCCCCCAAAAAATCCCGACCTACCCAACACCGCTGCCAAACGTTTTGGGCAGGCGCGACGTCCGAGCTCGTCCCCAAGAAAAGAGCGGGAAAACACTGAAATATTTGGACTGGTCCGAGAGTCCGACACAAAAGTTAAAATTATAAGCATACTACCAAAAAGATAAGGTAGGTAATTTGTACATGGCTTCTTTGTCAATATTGTAACATATTCTGAATTTACCCCCTCGTAATTTTCTTTACCCTTTTTTTAAAACACAAATGAATAGTCGAGTCTTACTTAGTCTTCACTGTCTGGTTGTTGTCGCCACGGCTTCTCTTGATGTTTATTCTAGCGATTTCACGCATGCGCGAACGTTTGGCAGCGGTGTTGACCTACCCTACCTAATTTTTTTCAGCGTGAAACCGGAAACCCAGGTTGTTTTTTTGGCCTCATCAGCTTTTGCCTTTCTTTAATTATTTTTATCGTCTTTTTTCTCGCCTTTTTTCTCGTCTTTCAATCTTTTTAACTCTTTTGGGGGGAAATTATTTGGGGAAACCGATTATAAGTATTGAAATTAATTCCTTTCTATAAGAAAAGTATTCCTTTAAGAATTAAAACTCTTCTCGGCACAGAGCCAACTCGGATGCTTAGTTCAGATTGAGTCAGAGAATTTGAGTAATGAATCTCGAGTTACCTGGATCAAAGTTTCGTTGCAGATTTTTGTAAGTTGGGTAACAATTCCTTGCTCCAATATTAGGAGATCTGCTTTGGTTACAGCTGCGTACACAAAAAATAGAGCAAAAAGTGTAATTGCGAACACTGTACTCTGTAGTAATGTACTGAATGTAATATAAAACGGGAAAGAGCAATTTTCAGGGTTATTTAATTGTCCTGAAATGTCTATGAAGCGAAAATTAAGTTTGTCTTATTTGAAAGAACACTTAAAAACGAAGCACGGAAACGAAAAACTGCAAAAGATGTTACTTTGTCATTTTGAGATATTTTAGTCTGTTTGCAAATTAAACATCGTGAGATCTATATCGGAGAAGGTTACATATTGTTGCTATTATCAAACTAGATTTAACTCAAGGAAGCGATGTTAATGTGACCTTAATTAAGTGACATACTTTTTGCCCAAAGGCCCTTGCCATTGATTCTCCACCATCAAATGTTGCGGTTGTTGGTAGTGGTGGCGTTGGTGTTAATGTTGGTGTTGGTGTTGGTGTTGGTGTTGTTGGTGTTGGTGTTGGTGTTGGTGTTGGACTTGGTGGTAGTGTTGATGTTAGTGGTTGTGTTGGTGTTGGTGTTGGTGTTGGTGTTGGTGTTGGTGTTAATGTTATTGTTGTTGTTGGTAGTGGTGGTGGTGGTGGTGGTGTTGGTTGTGTTGTTGGTGGCGGTGTTAATATTGGTGTTGGTGTTTGTGTTAATATTAGTGTTTATGTTTATGTTGTTGTTGGTGGTGGTGATGGTGGTGGTGGTGGTGGTGGTGGTGGTTGCGTTAGTAGTGTTGTTGTTGTTGTTATTGTTGTTGTTGTTGTTGGTGGTGGTGGTGGTGGTGGTGGTGGTGGTGGTGGTGGTTGTGTTGTTGGTGGCGGTGTTAATATTGGTGTTGGTGTTGGTGTTGGTGTTTGTGTTAATATTAGTGTTTATGTTTATGTTGTTGTTGTTAGTGGTGGTGATGGTGGTGGTGGTGGTTGTGTTAGTAGTGTTGTTGTTGTTGTTATTGTTGTTGTTGGTGGTGGTGGTGGTGTTGGTGTTGGTGTTGGTGGTGTTATTGTTGGTGGTGGTAGTGGGGTGTTGCTGTTGGCGTTGGTGTTAATGTTGGTAGTGGTGGTTGTGTTGGTGGTAGTGGTGGTGGTAGCGTTATTGTTGGTGGTTGTGTTGGTGTTGGTGTTAATGTCGGTGTTGGTGTTGGTGTTGGTGTTGGTGTTGGTGTTGGTGGTTGTATTGGTGGTAATTTTTTTGTTCTTGTCAACGTCATCGTAGTTCTCATAAGTTAAGTTTTAAAATTGTAAAGAAATTGTTATTTAAATTACATCTATCTAATATTTAAAATAAGTAAAATATAAGCTATTGTACACCTCTCGCTTCCTCGTGAAGACTTGGTTTGGACAATGGACCGCAGTTGTTCGGGGTGTCTGGGTCTGAATGCATTCTCAGCTTCCTCATGCACACCTACAAAATAAACAAAAAACATAACTTATATTTTGCTATTGCCTTAACAATATCTCGTGTTGTGTACTTGCCATCTTTTGACTGTATTTGTTGTTAAACAGTGAAAACTAAACGAACTGGCATCTGTTGTTTGCTTTACGGCTTTTCCGACTCTCCCGGCACAGAGTACTTAATATTCCTCTCCCCCGGATAATCTGACCGTGCTGACGTCAAGATTGCTTATGCCAGTCAACTTTAGGATTGGGAACAAGTTCTAAGGCCGCAATGCGTCATATGTTCCACTATTAACCGAGTTCGAGGTCTGTACGGGAAAGTATTTGCCTGAGGTTTTCGTACAGACCGAGCGACGAAGGAGCGAGGTTTGTGCGATAAAACCTCAGGCGAGTACTTTCCCGTGCGGACCGAGAAAACGAGGTTAATAAGCCTTTTATTATATGGCTTTTGGTTTGTTTTCTTATCTGCTTTTAGTTCTACGTTTGTCTTGATCAGATGTCGCTGTTCACCTTAGTTCTTTCTTTTGAGCTTGTTCGTTTCGTTTCATGTTTACACCTGTTAGGCTTTTATTTTTCGCGCTTTTAAATAAGAAGTTTTTATAAAAAGAAACAGTTATGTTTCAGGATGTAATTATTGTTCAAAACTCTCCAACGAATATATCTTTTATTTTTATTCAAATCAACTCAGTAATTTTCCCGCCAAAACTTGCAGTCCATTAAAAATGACGTAATGCCCTCTCACAGTGCCGAGAGGGCATTACGGCTTTTTCCGGACCTCTCAGCAACCAATCAGCGTGCGCCGTTTGGCGTAATGACCCGAAAACAAGCTTAGCCATATAATAAATGGTAAAATTCAAGCCCTCCTAGGCGAGATCTCTGGTCGTCAATAGCAAGATCTTTCCTATAGGAGAGCTGGCCCTCTTACGTTAGAGGAGCCACTAAGAGGACCAGCCCTCTTCTATATAAACACCCCTTCGGTGCTATCTAGTTTTGTCGCATAATTAAGATACAAATGAAGTACCTTGGTTCTCCGGTCATAAAAGGAAGTATATCCCCCTCGATCAAACAAGTACATTAGGATCTGGTTTCGGGCGGTGTTTGTGATAGCCTCGCCGATTGGCCTGCTAAGGAATTTCGTAGCGATCTTCTTGCCGTCCAAATGGAGCTCGACAAGCGGCTGACTTGTTCTGTAGCCACGGAAGTGTAACGACAGTTGCATCCAAGTGCCCTGGTCGAATGCGACGTTTGAAAAGATGACGTTCATTCCCCGGTTGCTCTTACCAGTGTAGGCAACACCCATTAATCCCTGTCCGGCGTTCACCCACCATCTGAACAGCATCTCGCGTTGCTTTGACTCGATGGAGAACAACGTGTAGATGGCGTCGTGCTTGGGGTCCTTGAATCTCAACTCTGCGCTCGTTATAAAGTCTTGATTGTTTATCTCTTTTAGGAGTTCATCTAACGTGCGTTTGGTCGCAAACAGCTTTCTGTGCGGTTTCTTGTAGCAGTACGTCATCTCTTCGCTCGCTCCGTCTTTTCGAAGACCGATTTGCGTGTATTCTTTTTGGTCACTTAAAAAGTCGATTTCTGGATTAAAAAAGAAAATATAAAGAGACGTCAGGATTGGACATCTTATGATTACGTTTGCTGGATTTCGCTGTTTTTCACTTGTCTTACAAGCTGCCCTATGGAAACAGGTAAAGATTATTCAATTTCTTTTATTTGAGAAACGTCGTACGTATATAAAGCCGGTTTTCCACTTGCGAATTTTTTCGCGCCAGGTCAATCGGATTTTTTCTTTTGTCTCATAAGCTCTCGGTTGGAACTAATTAGAAATCTATTCAATATTTACAATGGAAATGTCAAAAACATTCGCAAATGGAAAACCGGCTTTATTAAGATTGATCTCACTTTTAATAAATTCTAATTCATTCTTATTCATGATTTAATTAGAATTAATTAGAATTAATTAGAGTTAATTAGAATTAATTAGAAATTTAGAATTAACTCTAACAATTATAATATTTCTAAAATTCTATTAATTAATTTCAACTAATTCTTTGAAAGCGCATTTTATTACAGTCGAAATGGAAATACCTTTCCACTTCCGCTTCTGTAGTTGGTTGTGTATTACTGAGCCGCTACGGAAGCGCGAGGAAAGTCTAGCGATAAAAGTTGCCAATTCCTGATGTATATTCGTCTGTTGGTATTGATTTGGGATAAACATCCATTGTATTATGATTAAATGCCATTTAAAGCTTAATAATATACATGAAAAAATTTCTCAATTCTGATTGGCTGAGAGGAGTGCAATTTTAGTGTAATTCAGTGCAGAAAAATGAAATACAGTGCAAATTTTGTAATTTTTTAAATTTGCACAAAAATAATTTTTTACTAGAAAAAAAACTCTTCCTGGTAATTTTTTTTTTCATGTATGTTATTTGAACAAAGCATTTTGATTAGAAAGATTCTCTTCATGATAATTTTTTTCGTGTATATTATTAATAAGTAATAGCATGATTTATCGTGCAATTTGAAAAAAACACGCACTCGTGAGTTTTTCAAAGACCTCAAATAGCAATTTTGATAGTCTTTGAAAAACTCACTCGTGCATGTTTTTTCCAAATTGCACTCGAAACCATGCTATTACCTATACAAATTATACTATTTATGTACAGTTTTCACCAAAAAAATTTCTCAGGCTTTGGTAGCGGCTTCAGAAATACAGTAATACGCAATGAACTGCGGAAGTGGGAAGGTATTTCCATTTTGACTGTAATTAAGATTTGACTACCATTTTGACTGCACTGCACTGTATTGTACTGCACTGCACTGCACTGCAATGCACCGCACCGCACCGCACCGCACCGCACCGCACCGCACCGCACCGCACCGCACCGCACCGCACCGCACCGCACCGCACCGCACCGCACCGCACCGCACCGCACCGCACCGCACTGTATTGTATTGTATTGTATTGTATTGTATTGTATTGTATTGTATTGTATTGTATTGGCTTTTGGCTCTCGTTTTTATCTCTTATCTCGTCTTGTATCGTATATCGTGTCATTTCGTTTCATCTCACTCATTTTTATCTTATCTTTTCTTCTATCGCCTCGTTTTGTCTATCGAGCATCACATTTCGTCTCACCCCATTATGTACCGCCCAGATACTGTCTACTCTAGCCTGCGTGCGTACGGACTCCAAGTCAATTACACAAAATAAATTCGTATTTAATTTGTGTAATTAAAGTCTGCATACAGGCTGTGTCTACTCAAAAGTAAAATGTGCTTTGATGAAGGACTTCGCTCGAAACGCCAGTATTTCGTTATCAAACTATCTCGGCAGTTTACCATCTTTTCAATTTGCTTTATCCAAAACACTGCCCACGCAACACACTGCTTGTTATGTCTACTCAAGCTTCTGTGATGTTGAGATGAGTAATCATAAGGCCTTTGATATTGTAAGCTGGTCGAGATAAAGTGATTTTCTCTGTAATTATGTATATATCAGTTACGTTAATTGTATTTCTTGTAACACAACGGGTACTTGAAGTGAGACAGTTTAGAGAAGACTTCAATTATCTTGATGATTGTTGTAGTGCAAGAAATTTTGCGATAACACAAGAGGACCAGTCATTACATTGTCATTGTCATTAAGAGTGGTAGACGTATATGTGTGAGCTTGGTGTAATGTAACAGACGTTTGGTAGACTTTCGTGATCAAGCTCAAGTAGACAGGGGTTGAACTTTCAACCTATTGATGAACGATTAGATGCTCTAACCATTGAGCAACTCAGGCTCAGATGGAGAGCTAAGGTTGCAAGTTCATATAGTCATGTGTGCTCCTAAGTGGTTGAAATGAAATGGTATGATAAGTTGTATGTATAAATGTAGTGCGACGTTAGGGATGGGCGATACTACTACAAAATATCGATACCAACGATACTTACAAAAGTATCGATACTTTCGATACTCGCAAAAAATATTGGTAATTTCGATACCACTTGAGCCTGCAATGTTTTGGGTCAGTATCTATGAAAATCGGTGAATACTTCATCATGCAGGGTTGTATGATGCTGTTTTTAAATAAAAACACTGCATGTTCAATGTTTTACTAAATATATAAGTGATAACTATTTAGTTAAATGTTTTTATCTGCCTCGTACCCAGACGTTTCCACATACATATTTGCATACATATATACATTCATATTTACACGAAGTACTGCAATACTTCGTGTAAATATGAATGTATATGTGCATGCAAATATGTAGGCAGATAAAAACATTTAACTAAATAGTTATCACTTATATATTTAGGAAAACATTGAACATGCGTGTTGATATTGTTCAGTTGAAGATTTAAAATCATAATTGCAAATGTTTATGCAGCTGATAGACTATTCCTTGACTTGTTATATTTGTTACTTTAATATTCTTCTTATTTTAAAAGTTATTTCAATCAATGTAAAAATTGAAGTATCGGTATCGACCAAAATTCTTAGTATCGGACTGGTATCGTATCGAACAAAAAAAGCTGGTATCGCCCATCCCTATAGTGTGTGCCGCACGTTTACTTTGCATGCTTGGCCAGGGGCGGCGTGGCCCACCGGGACACCGGGAGATTTCCCGATGATCTGTATACCTTGTGGGCCCCAACAATCTGTGACTACTGGTGGCCCAAATATTTTGTGGATCCTTAGCTGGTTGGCCAATCATTTTTAAACACTGTAGCATAAAACTTGAAGTGCAATTTAGATTATGGAATACTGCAGTTCTATAGCGTTTCGACCTAAAGTCCTTTATTAGAGAAACGTACAGTTACAGTTCAATTCAATTCATTTTCAAAAATTTTCGGGGGGAACATGCCGGAAGTTCTAAATTCTTCCTATGATGACCCCTGAAAGTGAGCCCTAGAATGTGATTCCCGGCCCCTATTTCAGAGCCACGCCGCCAAGTCGAGTATAGACAAAGATCGAACCTTCAACCTGTTTGTTGATGATTGGTTAGATGCTCTACTAACCATTGAGCTACTACTGACTAGGATTTGATGAAGAGCTAAGGTTGCATGCTCGTATATGCTCCTAAATAGTAGCGTTTGCATATGAGATGTAGTTGAAATTATATGATAAGCTGTACGTACACATGTAGTACATGTGGTAACTAACATGTGGTATACGTTTGCGAGCTTGCCTCAGTGGTGTAATGTAACAGACGTTTGATAGACCTTCGTCAATGTCTTTTTATAAATCTAAAGTCAAACAAAACAAAACAAAACAAAACAAAACAAAACAAAACAAAACAAAACAAAACAAAACAAAACAAAACGAAACGAAACGAAACGAAACGAAACGAAACGAAACGAAACGAAACGAAACGAAACGAAACGAAACGAAACGAAACGAAACGAAACGAAACGAAACGAAACGAAACGAAACGAAACGAAACGAAACGAAACGAAACGAAACGAAACGAAACGAAACGAAACGAAACGAAACGAAACGAAACGAAACGAAACGAAACGAAACGAAACGAAACGAAACGAAACGAAACGAAACGAAACGAAACGAAACGAAACCAAACGAAACGAAACCAAACGAAACGAAACCAAACGAAACCAAACCAAACGAAACGAAACCAAACGAAACCAAACCAAACCAAACGAAACCAAACCAAACCAAACGAAACCAAACCAAACCAAACCAAACGAAACGAAACGAAACGAAACGAAACGAAACGAAACGAAACAAACGAATATAATATTTCATACTAATCAACTTAACAATAAACGGATATATCACCTAAAAATGCCCATTCTTACACGTTTAGTAGACAGGGATGACGATCGAGCCTTTAACCTGTTGATGAACGGTTAGATGCTCTATAAACCATTGAGCTACTGAAGCTCTGTTGGAGAGCTAAGGTTATTTATTCATAGTCATATGTGCTCCTATAAGTGCATGGTAGTGTTTGCATATGAGATGTATATAGTTGAAATATTAGGATTGCACCGTCCTATACATGTAGTATATGCTGGACGTTTGCGAGCTAGACGTTCGTTAAGCTGGGGCTCAGAAATCTTTTCTGAGTATTTGAGACAGGAATCAAACCAAACCTGCAACCTTCCGATGACTGGTTAGACGCTCTATAACCATTGAGCTATACTGAGGCTCCGATGGAGCGCTAAGGTTGTAAATTCGTAGTCATGTGCTTCCTAAACTTTGGCGTTCGCATTATATGAGATGTAATTGAAAGGATATTTAGAGTTGGTATACGTGTACATGTAGAGAATAAAACATATTCCAACGAATAATGCCATCATGAAAACTCAAGATATGAGCCAAACAAGTGGAACTATAGTGAAAATTGTAATATGTCGACTTTATTTCAAAGTCATCATCAAACAAGCGAAAATACAAAAACATGCTAGGTCTATATATACAAGTCAAAAGTTCGATGACATCATCGACAACAAAAGAAAAGAAAACCTATCACTATTTACACGAGTTAGAAAACCATACTTATATAGCACTCCACTTCTATATAGTGTTAGGTCTTCTGACGTCTCGTGTAATTAGCTAGTGATAGGTTTTCTAACTCGTGTAAATAGTGATACGTTTCCTTTTCTTTTTTTTGTCGATGATGTCATCGAACTTTTGACTTGTATATATTGACCTAGCATGTTTTTGTATTTTCACTTGTCTGATGATGACTTTGAAATAAAGTCGAAATATTACAATTTTCACTATAGTTCCACTTCAGTGTTTAACTCATATCTTGAGTTTCCAGGATGGCATTATTCTTCGGAATATGTTTTATTCTATACTTTTTCAAGTTGTCGGCTGGTCTTGGTTATACATGTAGTACACGCGAGTTTGGGAGACGTTTAAATTGTAGATGTTCGTTAAGGTTTTCGTTATTGTTTGCAGGGTCATTTCTGTAAAGCGCTCTCAATTCGTCAGAATTTATGCCACAAAAATAAAATATATATCGTTAGAAAGCTATGAATTTGTAGAATACAATGGTGTCTTTGGTTTCGCGATAAACACAAACCGTTAATATATAGTTGTGATTTTTTTTAATTAAAACGGCAGAGGGCTTCACTCGGGGCGGCTCGAGTAAAAAGCGTTTTATTTTGTTCAAAATCTTTTTTTGTACTTTGATTCCGAGATAAATTTCCAGCAAAACGGTGTTAGCGTTTTTTGATATGTCGAGTTTTTCATTGACGACCAAAGTTAAAAACGCTGTTTTTCGACCAACATTCGGACAAAATAAGTCATAAATTCGAAACCAGGGCCAGGCAATAAATACAAAAACGTTGACACCGTTTTACTGGACATTTATCTCAGAATCGAACTGCGAAAAATGTTTTGAACAAAATGAAACGCTTTGTTCTTAAGTCGCCCCGAGTGAAGCCCTCTGGTTTTAATTAAAAAATTCACAACTATTAACGGTTTGTGTTTATCGCGAAACCAAAGACACCATTGTATTCTACAAATTCATAGCTTTCTAACGATATCTATTTTATTTTTGTGGCATAAATTCTGACGAATTGAGAGCGCTTTACAGAAATGACCCTGCAAACCTTAACGAAGACCTCAAGCTCAACTACATTGAAAAAATTGAAAATGTTTCTGAGCCCAGACAAAACTTAATCAATCTAATCATTAACCTTTTAATTACAGCCATTAAGCAGTCGCAAGTTCTTAAAGTGCTTATAAACCCAAATATGATATTACTCCATATGCCATATGGATATATTTAATCTGTATAGTTGAATGCCAAAAAAAATTTTATGACTTGAACTTCTTCTATTTGTAGCGATAGACACACCAGGCGGAAAACGCAATTTAAAAATGAATATCAGAGCCCAGCAAATGACTTTGAAACAAGACATAATAAAAAGAAAAGAAAATTTATTTACTGACGTTTCGTTGTTACATCATCGCTCTGTATCAACTATGTCAAGTATACTTGCACATAAACATCTCCTCAAACACACTGTCTCCTCCTCTGACTTTAAAATACTTTCATCTGGCATTTCTGAATATGATCTACTTATACGTGAAAGCCTTCTAATCTCCAAACTTAATCCAGTTCTTAACGCCACTATAAGATCAACTCCTCTTGATCTATTTTAAGTATGTTGTCTGTTATTGATATTCAATCTCTGTTGTCTGTTCTTGACGTTCATTTGTCCGTTTGAACTTTAAATTTTGTAACCGTTCTTGTAATTTTAAACCAGTATATCTTTGTAGTATATATAGTGAACCAACTGTAATATAGTTTAAATGCTCTGAAGATGTTGTGATGTAACAACGAAACGTCAGTAAATAAATTTTCTTTTCTTTTTATTATGTCTTGTTTCAAAGTCATTTGCTGGGCTCTGATATTCATTTTTTCTTCTATTTGTTGTTATATTGAGGTTTGCATTTCCAAAATGGTAATGAGGATGACGTCTATGTAGGCATAATTTGCATTAATGGAATACTTGAATAGTGTATTCTATATTTTATCATTTTTTTTATTAAAATCTTCAAGCGGTTTGCCTACATTGACGTCATCCTCATTAACATTTTTGAAATACGAACTACCTCAATGTCTTTTGGCATTCAACTATTCACGTTACATAGAATCCATATCAGTAATATCTCATTTGAGTTTATATGGGCACTTTAAATTACAACTATTGTGTGGAGCAGGGCTATTCAACTAAATTTTTAATTATAGGGGACTATTCGGGCCACGCCCCCCAAATAAACTGATAATTTCTTGACTAATAATTTGTAATTCCTTTTTCCGTCTTTTTAAATTAAAGATTAGCCCACTTAACGTGTTGATTGTTGAAATTTAATATCACATAGATTGATATTGTTATTTTATGGCTCTAGATATATAGCGTTATCTCGTATAGTATAAAGTCGAAGCTGGAGTAATTAGCGACAATACAATACAATGTTTTTATTTCGTACCAGATTTGCATTACATTACATAAGTATAGAAAGGAGGAGAAAAAAAACTTAAAATAATTGAAACTTGAAATAGGATGAAGATCTAAAAGTAGCCTACTAACTAAATCTAAATTTAAACGAAAATTGAAAAATACTAAATTCGTATAGTAATCTCGATTAACCCTTTATTGCCCAACGATGTCTTTAGTATTTTAATCTGGCTAACGCCAGACGATTTACTCGTCAATGGGGTGGCTACTGGGCGATAAAGGGTTAATATCTTATATTGAAAACATGCCAATCACGTAATATGTTTGTATAGTACTATATAAAAACATAATACTCTCTATTAGTATATTTTTGTCTGTGTTTTACCAGATTTGTATTGCAAGTAATCGTCTTAAATTCTCCTTGTGACAAATTAGTTTCAAATTTTGTATAATCAGCTATAAACTGTCTAGTCTAGCCCTTTGGTTATTACAGCTTGTATCGGATATTAAATTTTCCATAATTAGTTCTTACTTTAGGAAGAGAATATGATGATCTTGAAGCAAGTCTGGTGTTATAAAACTATGTTTTTGGCTTATTAATACAAAATATACTGATAGTCGTACATAAATAAAGCATTGTGCTGGGAGACAAGATCATGGAACTTAAGGAGTTTAAGTTCCATGAAAAGAGGATTTGTGTGATCATTATAATCTGAAAGCGACCACCTCGGGGATGTGAACTGAAAAGTGGGCGTAACCAGAACTGGTCGCTTACGAGAGCTCAAACTAAGAAAATATACTCTAGTTCGTAAATTTCAAAGCTGGACGTTGTGAGAACTTCAACTGTAATTATTTCTATTGTCAGAATACCACTTTTAGAAGTTGTGTGAGCACCCCCTCCCCCTAGCTTGGAAAACTACCTCACCACCTCGGGAATGTGAAAAAGTGGTCCTAACTAGAACTGGTCGCTTACGAGAGCTCAAACTAAAAAAATATACTCTAGTTCGTAAATTTCAAAGCTGGACGTTGTGAGAGCTTCAACTGTAACCATTTTTATGTCAGAATACCACTTTTAGAAATTCTGTGAGCACAGGGGCGTAGGAAGCAGGGGGGCCTCCCCCGCCCCCCCCCCAATATTTTATAAGGGGGGCCCGGAATAGCTTTCGGCCCCCCAAAAAATAATTGATTTATTATTAATTTCGGCCAATTAATAATAATAATCCATCCTGACTCACGGATAGCATAGACTCCTAAATCATAATGAAAGAATTAATGAAAGGGCCTAACGAAAGAGGTAGAGAAGACTCTGAAAATGCCATTTCCGACGATCTAGAGACTCCAAATTTTCAAAATTTTAACGCTCGGCACCAACCATGGTGGCGCCTCGTGGGAGTCGGGCCCCCTAGACGTTTATCAAGTTTTCTAGCCCCTGTGTGAGCACCCATTCCCCCTAGCTTGGAAAACTAACTCATTGTCTTTCAACTTTCGAAAATGCTTAAATTCGCCAGTATCGAGTCGTTCTCTCCCCCAAAACATATATCTGAGTTTGCCAGTGTTGACTTACAGGCACTGCTTCGACGATATCGAACGCTTTTTCATTTAATCGCATTTGACCCTACAAAGGTAGAGTTTCCAGGGCTGACCTTTACACAACCTTCACACACCATCTGTATTCAAGAAGTTTTCTGATTCGCCGCTGAAACAGGATTAACATTCATCGATCAAATAATGTTCTCGCAACAATGAAAGCTTAATGCTTGAATTATGATTAATCTATGATGGTATGCAGCGTTGATATGCAGTGTTTTAATACCATATCTTCAATTGACTGGATCATTCAATTGCGAAAGCTACTTTTCGACTAAGTTGGCTGAAAATAAATTCCGCCAGGCCTAATGTTTGAACGTTTTTAGGTTTGAGTCAGTGGGTGAAGACCATGAAGTTTTGTCTTAACTCTTTTCGTAATCTCGGGTGCGTATGAAAACGACGCGTTTTGCGTCAGGGTAAAAGGTATTTTCCATTCAACATCATTCAGGTTGATTAATTCAGTGTAACGAATTCGTGTAAATGAAAATGCAAATGATCCTGCGGCCTTATAGCCTGATTAAACGCCGTGAAAGTCAAAGCGGCTAAGCCTAACCAATGTGAAGGAGGTGCGATTTATGAAAAAGGCGTCCCGAACGTATATAAATACTTGTACGTTGGTAATTTCACTTCGAAGTCGGGTTCCACTCGAAACAGTATTTCGTTATGAAAACTAGTATTCTCAGCATTTTACCACCTCATTTTGCTCTATCTCAAACTCTGTCTACGCATCACTCTACTTTTTTACATATATATGCTGTAGTGTACGCGGTTGAACCCAAAGATTGCTATTGGCTGATTGCTTCATTAACCCTTTATCGCTCAGTAGCCACTCCATTGGCGAGTAAAATCGTCTGGCGTTAGCCAGAGTAAAATACTAAAGACATCGTTGGGCGATAAAGGGTTAACCGAGATTGTCCATTAACCCTTTATCGCTCAGTAGCCACTTCGCACAGCTCAATGTGCATGGAAGATGCGCTCGACCAGTCTCTACACAGATTTTGCTTTTATGTTATTGTTCACGTTTATGCAAATGTTGCACGTTCACCCTTGCTAACACATTGTATCACCAGCATTAACCCTTTTTAATCGCCCAACGATTCACGACTGGTTCGGATCTCTATTAAGTATTTAGAGATCTGTTTTGGGGGTTGGGAACTTCTTCAGTTCTTTACGAAACTGGAAATTCTACATTTGAGACGCATCTTTCTCATGTAAATTGTACAAAGAATTCAAGTTTAAACGTATTCAATTTATTCTGAACTCAACTAAGCTAGTTAAGTCCCTGCGAAAATTAGTGGCAAAAGTGTAAGTTATATAGGAATGTTCTGGTCTGAACTGAACTTACCGTATGATTTCACTAGAAACGCAACACACAGCAGAAGGAAGCACCGTCGAACCATCATCATCAGTTTTTTTCGAGGGCCTTTTTCAATACCAAGCTCATCCACTGATGTCAACAATTGTCTTAAAATTCTTTGTGAACGATTGCTTAAATACTCTCTCCCGCCTCTTGAAATGTGAGAAGAATTGTCTGGAACGTCAACTTCTCGCCCCTAGAGATAACCCGCTGTGATCTGCCTAAAAAGTATTGAGTCTAGCAAAGAGTTTCAATCTTATTATTACAAGCGATGAAATTGTGATTTCCTGTACTTGGAAGGAGAAGTAATTCGACTTAATAGGCGCTAATAGATACACTAAGGACGACCTATTCTATCGCCGAGTGATAAATACTGTAGCTGTTGTTAAAGCAATTACTCGAATGGTTAATTCAATAATGAGATAAGTTCGTTAATGCTAATTTGAAGTTTGAGGAAAAGGATAGAATATTTTGTTTGTGTTAACGCTTAAAATACGAGCAACAAATATTTTTTGGCATTTGTTTCAACCAGATTTTTCTTTTGCATAGGATCCATTGATTTATACTTTTTGGCATTTGTTTCAACTAGATCTTTCTTCTTCACAGGATGCATTGATTTATATTTTTTGGCATTTGTTTCAACTAGATCTTTCTTCTTCATAGGATCCATTGATTTATATTTATTGGCATTTGTTTCAACTAGATCTTTCTTCTTCATAGGATCCATACTTTTGTACTCTAAAGCATATGATTCATAGATATATGATTCACATATTAGCTATCATATGATTCATAGGTATTAATAGGTATAATATTTTTTTTTAGGTGGGCTTCACCCCCTACCCCCAGCCCCACCACCAGCTCAGCCCCTGGACCTTGCCAGGGGCTGTGTCCCCAGACACCTGCCGTAGCTCCCTCAACGGTACTCCACCCTGCCTCGGTCACGCCCCACACTGCAGGCCTGATCTCACTTCGCTCGCTCAGCCCCCCCCCCCCCCCCCCCTCCCTACCAGATCAAGCTGGATCCGTCACTGTGTTTTGGTACACCAGTATGGCCACTATACAAATTTATCCTGTGATGAATATTCCACTACTACAGTCAACTGACTGAAAGATGCATCAAATTCAACCATTAACTCCAAACAGCACTGCTGTTGTTATATTATTTTGCAAGGTGCCAGCCCACAGTAGCCCGAGTTCACGCCTAGCGGGCGTCTTGTTTGACGTTTGAGGAAAAAGATAGAATATTTTGTTTGTGTTAACGCTTAAAATACGAGCAACAAATTGCTGCAACATTGTTGCGTTGCAAATTGAATAGCGTTGTTGCACGTATTACCACCCACCTCAAACATTACAAGTTGTACGTATACATGTAGTGCATGTGGTATAAAAGCCTCTCGAAAACAATCAGTCACGTTTGCGAGCTTGGTGTAATATGTAATGTAACAGATGTTCGGCGGACGTTCGTCACTCAAGCTCAAAAATCGTTTCTGAGTCTTTGAGCTTTGACGAACGTCCACCGAACGTCTGTTACACCTTAAACATTATCACGCAATTAATTGATTTTGTTGCAAGTTGAAACAGCATGTTATGTAAAGAACTAACATTTTGTAAGAAAGGAAAAAAGGAAACTTATTCTACTATTTCGAACATTCCACTATGTGAAGCTCTTCCTATACTAGGTGTTATCTTTCAGCATGATTGTAGGTTTACCTCTCATGTAAAAAATAAGTTAGTTAAGACAAACAGAGGCCTTTATATATTATATATTAAGAGTATTACGTAAGGAAGGTTGTAGCCAAACAGAAATTGACCATCTTTTTAACAGCATTGTGCTACCTAACATCAGTTATGGCCTATCAGTATATGGTGCAGCTGATTCTGAATTGACAACAATTCAGTGCTTCTTAGATCGTTGCCATAAACGCAGATATACCTCGAAACGTGCGATGGTACGCAACCTTATGGAAAACCAAGATAAAACTGAAGATTATCAAGAAAGTATCCAGGCTGAGTAATATCCACTTCATCGTCTAATGCCACAAGTTAAACTAACTAAATACAAGTTAAGAAATAAGTCAAGTCAACGCCCAAAGATAAACACTAGCTATTTTATGAACACTTTTATTAAACGAGTACATTTTAAATATAATATAATGCTTTAAATATCGTGAAAATCGTAACATAGGATATGTTCTTTTACCCTATGATTTTATAAATTAAGGCTTTTGAATTGAATTGAATTGAATTAAATTAAATTAAATTAAATTGAATTGAATTGAATTGAATTGAATTGAATTGGATTGAATTGAATTGAATTGAATTGAATTGAATTAAATTAAATTAAATTAAATTAAATTAAATTAAATTAAATTGAATTGAGTTGAGTTGAGTTGAGTTGAGTTGAGTTGAGTTGAGTTGAGTTGAGTTGAGTTGAGTTGAGTTGAGTTGAGTTGAGTTGAGTTGAGTTGAGTTGAGTTGAGTTGAGTTGAGTTGAGTTGAGTTGAGTTGAGTTGAGTTGAGTTGAGCTGAGCTGAGCTGAGCTGAGCTGAGCTGAGCTGAGCTGAGCTGAGCTGAGCTGAGCTGAGCTGAGCTGAGCTGAGCTGAGCTGAGCTGAGCTGAGCTGAGCTGAGCTGAGCTGAGCTGAGCTGAGCTGAGCTGAGCTGAGCTGAGTTGAGTTGAGTTGAGTTGAGTGGAGTTGAGTTGAGTTGAGTTGAGTTGAGTTGAGTTGAGTTGAGTTGAGTTGAGTTGAGTTGAATTGAATTGAGTTGCAGCAAGTAGGACTGGAAACTGTTTTTTTCGACTTACAAAACTCATTGTTGCGTGACAATTTTATTAAAGGTGGGTGGTAATACGTGCAACAACGTTTTTCTACAACGTTTTTCTTTCAACGTTCTATTACAACTAGTTCTGCAACGTTGAGTTGAAAGTTGAAGAAAAATGTTCCCCATATTACCTCACCTTTAGCCGTGTCCCTATATAGCTCGAAGGATATATATTGTAATGCAAAGACTTGATTTAAAATTGTTTTGAGTCATCTGCGTCGTGCGAATAAACACCGTTCTCGAGCTTGAGAGTTGAGACTCATGTGAGCAGAACTCAGGGACGTAGCCAGGATTTTGAAAGGGGGGAGCCGAAATCAAAATAATTTTTTATGGGGGTCCGGAGGCATGCTCCCCCGGGAAATTTTGAAATCGAGAGTCGCTGAAATGCCATTTCCTGGCTTTTGGAGGAAGATTTTACAGACTCTAAAGGTTAAAAAACGTCATATAAAATACTCAAAACACGCAAACTTCACATAGATACTCAAAATGCATACACTAAGTAGATTGAATACACTGTTTAGTCTATTTCCTGACACAATTCGTATTGCATCAGTTTTGTAGTTAGTGCATGTCTGTTGTTTTATATTTTATATCAAAAGGGGGGAGCTGCAAATAAGGAGTATGATTATTATGCATTTTTCCCAAATCCTTGATTATAATTGGTCAGAAAGTTGGTGAGAACTCGATATCTGCACTTTTAGTCGTATTTTCCGCTGTAATTGTTATATAGACTCCGCGATGCTATTATCTGTAGTTTCTGGATGTATTATCTGTAGGAAAAAGGATTTATCAGACTTATCATACATGTTCAGATTACGTATTGTGATGATAATCAGATTAGGTAGTAGGAGGTAGTAGGACCATCCTTATGGGCTTCTTCATGTACTTGTCTTTAGATGGGGTTATCATGAAACATGCATGTAAATGACGTACAGTGGAGCCTCGCTATTTCGAACCCTCGAGGGAGGTAGAGAATAGTGAGAATTATCAAGGTCGAAGTCTGATAATGCGATCTGAGACCTTGATAATTCTTGATATCAAAAACGTCAAATTTAATAATTGTTTTAGCATACATTTTAGTTGAAAATGTAAAGAAAATCACTCCCTCAGAACCAAAACTACAGATAATAGCATTGTGGGCTCAGAATCAAACAATTACAGCGGCAAATACAACTAAAAGTGCAGATATCAAGAATTCTTACCAAGTTTCTGTCCAATTTTGATCAAGGATTCGAAGAAAATGTATAATAATTCGAGATAGCGTGAGTTCTAGATATAACGGGGTCAATTATACAGTAAAACAGCTAGTGAAGAAATATGTTGAGGGGAAATCAACTCTTGTTCGAAATAGCGGGTTCTACTGTAGTTTTCTACTTTCGGTGAGGTTACCACGTAATGTTATATTATATAGGATTGTACTTTGTTTTAATGAATTGTTCTCCCCCCCAACTCTTTTTTGTGTGTGTTAAAGATCCGAGGCTATACTGACGTGCAACCTGTCCACTGTGTCCACTTTCCTCCTCTCCTTTCCTTTTCTTTCCTTTCTTTCTATTTCTTTTTCCTTTCCTTTCCTTTCCTTTCCTTTACTTTCCTTTCCTTTTCCCTTTCCTTTCCTTTCCCTTCTTTCCTTCCTTTTCCTTTCCTTTTCCTTTCCTTTCCTTTCCTTTCCTTTCCCTTTTCCTTTTTCTTTTCATTTTCCTTTTCCTTTTCCTTTTCTTTTCTTTTCTTTTCCTTTCCTTCCCTTCCCTTCCCTTCCCTTTCCTTTCCTTTCCTTTCCTTTCCTTTCCTTTCCTTTCCTTTCCTTTCCTTTCCTTTCCTTTCCTTTCCTTTCCTTTCCTCCTCTCCTTTCCTCTCCTTTCCTCTCCCTTCCCTTTCTTTCCCTTGCTTTTCCTTCCCAAACGTAGCAACGTGCCGTGTGTCCTGCGCCCTCTTTGGATAACTTTCTTGAGTTTAATTAATTCATTAGTTGTCATCACTTTTTAATTGAAAACAAACGTTCGATTTTTGCGCCATTGTAATCGTACGTGATCGGCTAATTTGATATGTTTCCAGCTTCGTTGCCTTATCGTTGTTCCGGTAACGTTTCCGAGTCTTCTCGTATTGTTTCAAGTAATGAGCTGATCGCATGTTCTCGGGTCCCTTGAGAACAGTAAACAATACGAAAACGCTCGGAATTACGTTACCATGTGTACATAGTCTCAGTCACAGTGTAGAAAGAGGAGGCCGGATAGGCCGAAAGCTCAGAAAAATAAATAATAGATGTGGGGTATCTACCGGAATTTTTGTCGAATATGCATGAGAATTGAGGTTGCTTTGATATAGAACAAAAGAAGCTGGGTTATTTAAAAGTCGGGTATATATTATAGGAAATATTTGACACTCCACATGTTCTAAGGGTTTCATGTATATATTCTCATTCAAATCATTAATAATTCATAAGGAAAATTTTAAAAAATCAGTATTTAATCAGTATTTAGAAATTGGAGGAAGATTTATTACAGTCAAAGTTTAGCAAAATTTGAGGTCGATTTTCTCTTAAGATATTGATTCGTTTGAAAAGCTATATCCAACACTCGTCAGTGTTCATCCGATGTCTAAATACAACCAAGCTGGTTAAAAAAAACTCGGCTTTGCCTCGTTTTTTCAACTTGCTTGGCTGTATTCAGTAGAAATCGGAGCAAGAACACTGACTCATGTTGGATATACTACTTGAGATATTGTCACTCGAGATTTCCTTTCACCTTACTGAGCAATTTTTGTCTGCCGATTTTCGTCGTAAAATATCAAACTGGTTTGATATTGCCGATTAAAATCGGTCAAAAAATTGCCGATTAAAATCGGTCAATCTGCCGTGTTGTGGTAATTAACAATTTTTATCGTTCACTGATCACTCATTATTCTTCCTGAAGTTGTTTGATTTGATGATCGTAAAAATGGTGGCTAAAATACATGTAACTGGCACACATGCGTGTATGGTATTAAAACACCGCTTTTTATCGGTTGACCAGCTGATAAGAAACGGCTGACTAAATCGTAGCGTGTATGCGGATGAGAGTGAGGAGGAGGATGAGAGTGAGTGTGAATTTTGGGCAATTATATACGAGTTTCTATACATTCGGATACGACGTGACCACTAGTTTTCTCAATATTACATATATGAACAACTGTTTGAGGTTAATCCGTTAATCACAAGGAGAATTCAGGCCAAAAATCGCAAGATTGCGAAATTGAACCAAGCGTATGATTCATAGCTATCTTCACCACAATCAGAACTTGGTAAATTCTAAAAATTCCTTCAGTAACATATACTTCATAGAATTTTCGGAATGTAAATTAAAATCATCGCTATAAATCATGGTGATTGTGACAACAGTTTTTGCAACGTTTGCCAAGCGGATTGTTTGATCAGTTTAATTATCAGAATATGAATTGCCTAATCGTTTTTATTATCTCCGTCATACCTCTGTTAGTCTGTTCGTCTGTCACCAGGATATCTCAGAAAGTATTGAGCCGATTTTGATATAACTTTGTGGCAATGTTGGCTACAGACCAAGAACCAACCCATTAAGTTTTGGTTAAATTTGATTAAGAATTGGACGGCAATTTCATTTCATTATCTGAAGGTGAAGTAATACGAACAACAAATTGCTTCAACATTGTCGCGTTGCAAGTTGAATAGCGTTGTTGTACGTATTACCACCCACCTCAAACATTGTCACGCAACGATACTCCATGGTCTACTTTTTTCAACAATTTTTTTCAATTTGCAACAAAATCATTGTTGCGTGACAATGTTTAAGGTGGGTGGTAATACGTGCAACAAAGCTTTTCAACTTAATTGCAACGCAACAATGTCAGTTGCAGCAATTTGTTGCTCGTATTACTACACCTTAAGCGTTAACACAAACAAAACATTCTATGTCCTAAAAACCTCTCGAAAAATGTTGCCCGCATTACCTCACCGTGACCGGAAGATTCTCCGTGTAGAAGCAATGAAGGCCATAGACTCCACTCGTCCGCTGACCGTCTAGGGTCAGGGTTTATGTTGGAAGTTGAGCCTACAGACTTAGTGTTTGACACTGGTGGCCGCTAAACTGCAGTTGTACCGAAATGAACGAAAAAGTGCTTGTGCGTGCTTATTATTCTTATATATATATTAGGCATAATACAGGCACGGGTGCAATCGAGCATTTTATTTATACATGTGTAGGTATATGGTGAGCTAGCCGGTTAGCGAGATATCTCGTTTCCTTATAAACACCTCTTAAGATAAGCTCGCTGGAAGAGATATACAGTCTGCAAGTGCCCTCTAGTTCACACATATATGTAGGTCTTGTAAGCTAAGCTAATGACACGCTGGCGGAAGTTAGGAGGTATGCAGCCTTGAACCTTAAATTTATGAAGTATTTCAGTCAACAAAGACTAAGTTTTGTGCATAGAAAAGATCTAGCCAGAACATGAGAACAAAATCTAGCCGTGTGAACCATGCAAAGCGGGGTTTAGGAGTTTAGCTTCCTTGAGAGGATCCGGAATTGGAAGATGAGCTTAAAGCACTTGCTTGAAAATTGACTCACTTTATAGCAAGTATTGAGTATTAATGTAATTGTAAAGTGTTGACTATAGCTTTCAATGGAATGCCTTTTACGCAGGCTGAGTGTTGGGAAATTTTGCCTTTCTTGGTCACCTCATCTTCAGGCTGTACACAGGCTAGCTCACCTCTTATAATCCAGACTTTTAAAGCATCCATGAATGCGAAAACTCAGTTAAAAATAATCTCATTATATTATATGGCTGGGTTCGTTTTCCGCTTCGTACGCAAAACGATGCATGCTGATTGGTTTCCGAGCGTTTCTCGGACTGGTAAGTTTTGGCGGGAAAATTTCTGAGTTGATTTGAATACAAATAAAAGAGAACTAGGTATCTTTATTCAAATATTCTGAACAATAAAATGTGCTGGAACATTACTGCTGGTTTTCTTTAAAGCTGTTTACTTAAAAACACAATAAATAAAAGCCGAAATATACAATGAACCAATCGCCATATAATAAATTCCTTATGAACCTCGTTTGCTCGATCTGTATTGGAAAGTCTTTGCCCTCCGTTTTACCGCACAAACTTCGTTCCTTCGTCGCTTGGTCTGTGGGAAAACCTCAGGAAAATACGTTTCCGTACAAATTAATAATCCCTTACTAAAACACGTACATCGGACGAGCTATATTTTTGGTTTTGGAAGCTTCGTATGGGTAGCGTGCATCAAAGAACAACGGAAGACATCGGTACACGAGAAAGAGTAATAGCTAAAAGAAACAAACAAACAAAGGAACAAAGAATAGCGAGATGGAAGCTTCTACAGCAGCGTAAAAAAATCATTTTATCGTATTAATAACACCCGTTGCGTTTACACGGCCTAATCCACCTGCTTGAGGTGGTGCAAACTAATCGCGATTAATTTATGCCGATCTGTTTACACGGACATTTTAAGTCCGATGTGGCTCAGATCCCGCTTAAATTTTGGCCGTGTAATAATGAGATGCGTTCGTTCATGTGTTTGTTATAAATTCAAATCGTGTTTGCGAAAACATGATTTCGGGCTTCGTTGGGAAAGCTGCACAAGTTAACGCGAGGTGACATATCCAACCCTCTTACTAGGGCTGGCCCTCCTTACATAAACACCTCATAACCGTCTCCCATATCTCACTTCGAGATATTTAATATGATTTGTTTGATATGGAGATTAAACCCTTGACGTCATGGGCGACTTTTTAATCTTTGCAATTATGAAACAAAATCACTCGAAACATTGTATGTATTTACTTTCGTGGTGTGGGAGACACACGTCTATATGCAAGATTAGTTTAAAGTGGTTACTTTTGTTTCACATAGTTGCAATGATCTGTATTGTGTAGCTTTTTCAATAAGTCCTCATCATGCATATGTGACGTCAAGGGATTAAATTTGCGTATCAAACAAATCTCGATATCTCGAGATTTCGAGATATACGCTCATTCCTCAGAAGCAGAAGTAAATAAATTGAAATCGTCAACTCGAACAGGAAAAGTTGGACAGATAGAATTTTTGAACCCTTTGACTCCTAGTTACGCGTGTAGACGCACCTTTAGCTCATATTTTACTCTGGGTAACGCCACGTCGATAAACGAATTTGAGAATGCGCGCAACATTTTACGCCAAGAAAATTTTTTTTGTCTCGTGAGTTTCTAACTTTCTATGCTGAACGATATTGTTCAATAGAGAAGTAGAGCGTGCGATATTTGACGCTTCTAGCAGACTGTATCCAGCTTAGTACAGGAAAACTCAAATTAGACAAACGGGAAAACTTAGCGGGCGCGCAGCGTTTTACACCTAGTGGAAATCTAGCTTTATAAGTGCGGGCTGTGCGACTAATCCGACTATTTAACCTCTCAAGAAATCGTGTATATTGCGAATGACCTAAAAGTTGTAGCTATAAAATACCTCTCATACTCATGCGTAGCTCTCCACTTAATAACGCTCATTAAAGACTATTACGATTTTAAAGACGGCAAGATTTTACAAGTTATAGTATGTATAGCTACATGAGTGGCCTGACTCATTGTGTTACCCGAGTGTGCCAAGTCTTCTTGAGAAGACGAAGAAAGATATCTTCAAATTAGGTCAAATAATGTACAGCCATCTGAGTGATGTTTAAATTTCTTGTAGATCAAACCCCATTCTTGAGATACTGGTGATTTATCCGATACGCGCAAACGAGAGTACCTATGACATTAACAAGATGTACAAGTGTGAGTCATCAGGAAATTATGTCACATTTACATGTAAGAGGGTGTTTATTTGGAGGCAAGCCAGCCCGGCACTTGGGCTAGCCCGCTTTGTCGAGATGATTTGTATGAGAATGGCTAGCTCGCCTAGCCTGGCTGCCTTGCTTGTTGTGCTAATTGTGTAATTTATCAGTTCTTGTAAGACACGAAGTCTCATTGTTTTAAATATGAACTGTACATGAACAAGCAGAACTTAATAGAGTGAAAGACAGTTTTGACAAAGAAACACTCAAGCTCATCATATCATCTCTTGTCATTAGTAAACTTTTCTACTGTTCTTCGACATGGTCAAATACATCGGCCGCAAACATTAGCAAACTCCAAGCTGTACAGAACTTTGCGTGCCTAATAATTAAAAACACTAGAAAGTTTGACCACATCACTCCTGCGCTACGCCAGATGGGTTGGATACCTGTCAGAGAACAACTTCTGCTCACTGGATGATGGTATTAAAAAAGCAAGATCTCTTCACCATTTTAAAACATTAATGAAAAACAATTTGTTGGACAATTTCATTAACAATTAATCTGTAAATACTTATACTATAGACTAGGTTTTTATTATTCATATTTTATATCATTAACTTTGATTGTAATGGGCATTGAAAAGCCCAGTTGGAAATTGCTCAATAAATATGTATGTATGTATGTATGTAACTTGTGAATTGTTAATATGTCGAAAAAAGCTGATAAAAACAATTTTTTTAGCTCTCATATAAACACAAGATGAAGATTAACAAGAAATAATAGCACAATTAACACGATCTCGGCAAAGCGGGCTAGCCCCAGTACCTGCGTTGGCTAGCCTCCATTATAAACACCCTCTAAGTGAAGAAATCAATTACTTGTTTAAGGTTTCTGACCGTTGCCTTCCAGAGAAATGAGAATTACTCGGCTTGATATTGTTAGAGAAAAGTGAAACGTATATACGTTTTATGGTTTCAATTTTCAAGCGACATTCGTTGACCAGTCTCAAGATATATCCTTATTTTATTTTATTTTATTTTATTTTATTTTATTTTATTTTATTTTATTTTATTTTATTTTATTTTATTTTATTTTACAAGCTTTGTCATAAATGACCGGTGATCCCTTACTTCTGTTGTAAAAGCTATTTTGATAAGTTAAAGTATTTACTCTCGGTACGTTTATTGCAATACTGTTATTCCTTCATTTCCTAAAGTGGATGATTATAACATCGACCTTATTCAAAAATGGCCCCTAAATTAGAATTCTTTTATGTGAAAATAAATTAACCCTTATGACCTCGTTTGAATTTCCCAGTTTTATATAATAAGGTAGGTAGTGGGACCTCCACTGGCGTTAAACTGTGGACAGGTTTTCGTGTGGACAGATTATATACAAAAACACGAGATACAATAATACGTAAATTGTCATTTGTTGGTGCATGTGAAGTAAAAATGGGTGCGGCTTGAGGTATGTTGGAACAAGGATAACGTGTACAGAATATTGTGTAAGTTTGTGTACTTTCCATTCACACTTTAATAACCCTCAACGCGTTTCGACCTTCCAGTCTTCTTCAGGAGGGATTTCAGTCATTGTTTCAGTAACAATCGAAATATGGTATAGTAGGTTAATACTGCCGAAACAGAGAACGTAAGTGGTCTAACGTTTCGAGCGAAGACCACTTACGTTCTCTGTTTCGGCAGTATTAACCTACTATACCATATTTCGATTGTTGTTTCAACTCTGCCTACGCAGCACACCATTGTTTCAGTAAGATGTGAGTGTGTTAACTTGCGATAATTTTTGTTATAAAAATCTGTTTTATGAGATAACCTATTGGTTTAGAGTAAAAAATCATATAAATAATAAAATAAGATCTTACTGAAAGATGCGTTTCGTGATGATGGTAGTCCGTAATGTCTCGATGCCATTGTCGGCCAATTTAATTCGGCGGCCATATTTGAGTAAGGTCTGTGAACTGGCTTAACTCATTAGTATCGTGCTGTAGTTTAAAATCTCGTGCGTATTGAAGTAAATAGTTAACTAAATTTGCAAAGATGGATTAATAGGCGAGTTTCAGGGTGTTGCGCGCGCATCATTTTTCAAAGAAACTGGCAAGCTCCACTCAAAGTAAACATACTGTTGAAGATAAACAAAGTATAGATGCAGTTTCTTGGATGCTTAACACTGTTATTCTGCTGTTGTTGGTTCGCTAGCAAGTCTGTTTGCCATTGCTTACTTTGTGGGGAGCCCGCCAAGAGCTAGCCCGCCAATTCCTTTGCAAAACGATGCGTGCGCAACACCCTGAAACTTGCCTATTGGTTGAGTTTAGACAAATACTAATGAGTATTGTAGTTATACTAAGTATATTACTAATAGTCTTTAAACTTGCATGGAGTTTATAAAGTTTTCTCAATTCTTATACTGTACAAAACTGACGTAAACTGCTAATACTCAGAAAATTCTGAGTGCTTGACGGGACTTGACCCACAACCTCAATGCTTAGAGCGTCTGGCTAGCATTCAGAAGCCACCAGCCTGGTTTGCCATCTGTAAGTGGGCTTTAATCGCCTGACGACACATACATTGCGTCATCGATTATCTTATTTACATATTAAATAAGTGAAAAAACTTCAGGGACAAACTGAGATATGGAGATATATGGAAAAGCTGGGAACGTGGCTATAGATTATTTATTTATTTTATTTATTTATTTAATAATCTTTATACACGGTAGCCATATCAGCTGTAGAAATAAAAATAAATACCAAAAATAAAAAGCTGTTTTTCAAAGGGCCGTGTTATCAACTATCAAAAAATTATTAACAAATCTTATCTAATAAATCTAATAAACTATCTTAATGTCCTAAAACTAATATAACGGTTATCTTACAATATATGATTTAAAAATTTACATAAAAATAATACGTTTCCACAAATGTTAAATAGTTCATTTTAAAAATAGAACGTTTCAGCTTACATGTTTGAGTCAATTAAGAACTCTATTTTTATAATCTATTGTTTGAGAATTCCAGATTTTGGCGGCTGCATAGCTGAAGCTCCTCTTCATAGCATTTGTTGTTGGTTTCGATAGCATCAACATTAAGTTATTACTTCTTAAACTGTATTTTTCATTATTTGAAACACGAAACATTTCATTTATACCTTCAGGGCACTTATTTTGCAGAGCTTTTGTGACATACGATATAGTTTGTGAATTTCTGCGCTCTTGGAGATTGCTCCATCCTAATTTAGAGAGGATGTCTTTTGAGCGTATATCATATGTATCTCCAGTAATAACCCTTGCCGCTCTATTTTGTAGTCTTTGAATTTTATCTTTTAACGTTTGGTTACAGTTACTCCAAACAAAGGAACAATAATCGAAATACGGCATAACAAGAGAACGATATAATATTTCTGATGTATCTCTTTTAACATATGTTTTCGCTCGTCTAATAACTCCAATAGCTCTTGAGGCCTTAACGCTGATGCTATCGATTTGTTCTTTCCAACACAGTTTATCATCGATTATGACTCCCAAACTTTTGGTGGAATTTACCTGCTTTACTTCTTTATCTCCAATATTTATTTTAATTTCACTGTCATCAGGAATTTCGGAGATTCTCTGATACGAACCAATGATCATGTATTCTGTTTTATCAACATTAAGTGTTAACTTATTAACTGAAAGCCACTTATGAACATTTTCAAGTTCATCATTTAAACTTTTTTCGATGTCACTGGCGGTTTGTCCAGTAACAGATAGGTTTGTATCATCAGCATACATAGCTGGTACAGAAGATTTTAAACAGTTTGGTAAATCATTAATATACAGGGTGTATCAAAAAAAAGGCTACCCTTAGAAAATATAATTAACATTCTTTTCAAATAACCTATTGTATATTGACAGCCCTGGACACATACGCGTTGCTCTGTGGTCAGTTGAACCATTTTTAATCGAACTGATATGAATATAATTAACATTTTTATTTCAGTTATGCTCCTTCACACGTTTAGAAGTTATCGTAATTTCCCAGGTGTATACGACCATTTGTTTTTTACGCATCCGTGACTTCAGAGGTGTCCAGGGCTGTCAATATACAATAGGTTATTTGAAAAGAATGTTAATTATATTTTCTAAGGGTAGCCTTTTTTTTGATACACCCTGTAGAGCAGAAAGAGCAGAGGGCCCAGATTAGACCCCTGAGGAACCCCACAAGTAACAGGTTTTGATGAAGATATTGTGTTATTAACTCTGCACACCTGTGTTCGCCCATATAAGTATGAGGTAAACCATGTCAGTGCAGTATGTTGGACTCCATATAATTCCAATTTTCTAATAAGGATCTGATGGTCAACTGTATCAAAAGCTTTTTTGAGGTCAAGGAAAAGAACTCCATTAATAAGATAATTTCTATCGGCTGAATCTTAAACGTATTCTTTGCCTGCCATCTTCATCTGTATAATGCTCAAGTCCTTTTGAATGCTTTTAATTTGCATACCAAACTCTAAGCATTTACATTTTGACTGGTTTGTTTGGCAAGTCCTCGTTTCATCGCCAGTCACGAGCACACTGCCATTGTTTTCGTTGACTTCTAGTGATTGCAGTGTTGACTCGTCAAGTGTATAATCTATAAGCTTCGTTTCTACTACCGCATCTAGTTCCATGTCGTCACCGGCTTCGCTACCGATACAGTTATTGTCTTCTAGTTCAACGTTCTCCTGATATTTACAAGCTCTTTCTTTTAGATTCTTCTCCAAATAACATTCAGCGTTATCTTTAAGTAAAACGAGCTTCCCCTTGCTTGGGCCATACCACTTGACACTGAATTGTTTACTTGTAAAGAGTTTAGTTTCTCCGCCTGGTGATGTCCAGTCGCCATGCATTGGGAAGCAAGCGCGTGTGGGTGTGATGTTACATGTAAGCGCGTTGCCTTCCTGTACTTGGATAGGCGACCGCCGGATTAACAACGTGTTGTTTTCCGACTTGGGAGTCGGACTTCGGTTGGACTCGCTCATGCTCCAAGTTGGGTAACGGTTTTTCTGCTGGTTCTCCGGTTTTCCTCCCTTTGTAACATCAACTGAGTCAGACAGACATGGTGGCAGCTTAAATATACCGATGGCGTGGCTACGTTGATCTGATTCAACTTCCTTGGCTTAGATATTGTAAGTTGAATGATCAGGCTCACTAATTATCATTACACGCCATAATGAAAGATTAGTGAAGTGCGTTTGAACTCGGTCAAGGATATCAACCATGAAAGGTATATCGTCTCGTGTGCTCGCTGGATTTGTGAATGTCTAGCTATGATAGATAACCCTATCAGTCGTATCTATGTTCTCCCTAAAGGTCCAGTAAGGACCATCCCTCATGTCCTTGAATCCTTGATAAGGCAATATACGATGCAGTATAAAATAAATCCTTACTCGAACCCAGTTGAATACGACGCCAAAAAATGTTATCAAAACAATGATGAAATCAAACACGTTCCAACCACACTCAAAGAAAGTTGCAGTGCGCCTGCCTTCAGGCTCCAGTGATCTCACCCCCGGTTCCTTCCGCTTCCCGAGTCCCGACGGTTCTTGTTGGATTGTTCTTTCCCTGTAATCCAGTCCAACAAAGTATCACGTAACATTTTACACTTTCACAAGGTGTAAAATGTCGCGCCTCCCCAAAGTCGACGAAACAGGAAGACCAAGTGACTAGCGTTTCGTTTTGATGGAGAGGGGTTTGAGAGCGGCGAGGGGATAGTGGACTTGTTCTTGGGAGAAAAGAGGTATGGCACGAAAAGCAGGCGTGCGTTCGAAGGACAGCCCCTTTATAGCTTCTCTCAACCCCCTCTCCAGGTCAAACGTCGCTCTTCTCATGCGCTGATGCAAAGGTTCACCTTTCGCCGAACCTAATGCAAATCAGCATAAACAAAGGATTTTGCCCTTTATCATTATAAGTTCGGCGCATAAGAAAAGCGATGTTTGACTTAGGCCTAAGACCCTTTGTTGGGAATATAGGTTGGGGTGGCTATACCCCCCCCCCCCCCCCTTATAGCCTTCCAATATCTATGAAGATGGGGCTAAGAATGACCTTTTAAGGTTTAAAAGTTGATTTATTTTCATATTTATGAGGAATTAGTGTAGACATTGAGGAATGAGTTATTAAAGTCTTTATACTACGGCTGATATGGTCCGGTGCACAAGCGTCGCATTTAATTGATTGAATTAAATTCGTCTGAACTAAACACCACGAGTTGTGCGACACATGAAACAAGTGTTCCATCTCAGATCATAAATCAAATAAATACCGTATACCCAAAACCCCCTGGCCGACCCCAAACCAGCTGCATGGACGGTTGTATACACCGCGAAATATGGTATATTAAACCTTGACCGTTGAATATACTCAAATACGGTATATTGTACCTTGACGATTGTACCTTGACCATTCCATCACAGTAAACATACTGTTTAAAATCAACAAAGTATAGATACAGTTTCCGGATGTTTAACACTGTTATTCTGCTGTTGACTCACTAGCAAGTCTGTTTGCCATTCCTTACTTTGTGGAGAGCCCGCCAAGAGCCCGCCAATTCCTTTGCAAAATGATGCGCGCGCAATACCCTGAAATTTGCCTATATAAGGTTTTGAGAGGAATGTTAGTATATACTTGCGAGGTGACGATGGGACAAATTCTTCGATGATTTATTGCCATACACACTTCTTTACTAATTAAAAATGCCCGATATTCAGAGCAGTGAACAGAGTTGCATATGGTTGATGTCACTTCTTTTAGTAATTTTTCCGGAATCTATGTCCGAGACACAATGGCACGATCCGCACGAATACAATAACCTCTGCCCTTTTTAATGACGCGTGAAATTTTTTGACGGGTTTCTCAAATTTGCCGAAATTTTTAACATCTAAATCATGACGTTCTTTATCCTAATTATTTTACATCGGTTTTACATTTTTTACATTTTACAATTTTGTTACACCGTAACAAGTCAAAGCTCATGAGTTAGCCGCGCTTTATATTCTTTCTGAGGATATGAGTGCGAGTTCCTTCCTTCCCTTCCCTTCCCTTCCCTTCCCTTCCCTTTCCTTTCCTTTCCCTTCTCTTCCCTTCCCTTCCCTTCCCTTCCCTTCCCTTCCCTTCCCTTCCCTTTCCTTTCCTTTCCCTTCTCTTCCCTTCCCCTCCCTCCCTCCCTCCCTCCCTCCTTTCCCTTCCCCTCCCTCCCTCGCTCCCTTCCTCCCTCCCTTCCTTCCTTCCTTCCTTCCTTCCTTCCTTCCTTCCTCCCTTCCTCCCTTCCTCCCTTCCTCCCTTCCTCCCTTCCTCCCTTCCTTCCTTCCTTCCTTCCTTCCTTCCTTCCTTCCTTCCTTCCTTCCTTCCTTCCTTCCTTCCTTCCTTCCTTCCTTCCCTTCTTCCCTTCCTCCCTTCCTCCCTTCCTCCCTTCCTCCCTTCCTCCCTTCCTCCCTTCCTCCCTTCCTCCCTTCCTCCCTTCCTCCCTTCCTCCCTTCCTCCCTTCCTCCCTTCCTCCCTTCCTCCCTTCCTCCCTTCCTCCCTTCCTCCCTTCCTCCCTTCCTTCCTTCCTTCCTTCCTTCCTTCCTTCCTTTCTTCCTTCCTTCCTTCCTTCCTTCCTCCCTCCCTCCCTCCCTCCATAGATAATCTGAGGACATTTTATGAAGAGCTTTGGCTTAGCGAAACGTCGGTGCTTCCTTGCATTGTCGAAAATTACAGCAGTTCACCACTTTTGAAATGTCAGTGGTACACGTTATAAGGAGAACATATAAGAAACTGTTTTATCTCTCGAGACTCTGATTGTTATATATTCATGTGATTACATGTTCTATATTAAAGCACGGTTGTGGTCGTGCCGTTTTTGGTAGTACAAGCTTAAAAAATATTTACAAGATAGACATTTTATGAATGTTTTCAGAGTTGGTGCAATGGGGTATATGAGGTGTGTTGCTTTGGAGGAGTACCTATGATGTTGTGATTATGACTATTGTAATACGTCTTTGCTTTCAGGTGGGTTATCTGAAAAGATAAAGAAAACGACGACGATGATGCTGATGACTTCAGGTGTGTAGTTAAATGTGATTGAGACGGGAAAGCGGGCTAATGTAGGCCGGAATTAAAAGTGTTATTTAGATGTAATGATCCAAACATTACAATAGCAGGACTTGTCATGATGTGGTGGTGATGGTCTTAATTCAGATAATAGTGGCGATGGTGGTGGTGGTGATGGTGGTGATGGTAATGGCAACGGTAATGGTAATGGTAATGGTGCTTGTGATGGTGCTTGTAATTGTGATGGTGATGGTGATGGTAATGGTGATGGTGATGGTGATAGTGATGGTGATGGTGATGGTGGTGATGATGGTGATGGTGATGGTAATTGTAATGGTAAGTGTGATGGTGATGGTGGTGATGGTAATGGCAACGGTAATCGTAATGGTAATGGTGCTTGTGATGGTGCTTGTAATTGTGATGGTGATGGTGATGATGATGATGGTGTTGGTGATGGTGATGGTGATGATGGTAATGGTGATGGTAATTCTAGTGGTGATGTTGATGATGATGATGATGGTGATGGTGGTGATGATGGTAATGGTGATGGTAATTGTAATTGTAATGGTAAGTGTGACGGTGAAGGTGATGATAGTGATGGTAATGGCAATGGTAATCGTAATGGTGCTTGTGATGGTGTTTGTAATTGTAATTTTAATTGTAATTGTAATTGTAATTGTAATTGTAATTGTAATTGTGATTGTGATTGTGATTGTGATTGTGATTGTGATTGTGAGTGTGAGCGTGATTGTGATTGTGATTGTGATTGTGATTGTGATTGTGATTGTGATTGTGATTGTGATTGTGATTGTGATTGTGATTGTGATGATGGCGATAATGATGGTGATGGTAATTCTTATTGTATTGGTGATATTGGTGATATTGATGATGATGATGATGATGATGATGATGATGATGATGATGATGATGGTGATGGTGATGATGATTAGGGGGTGGAGGACGAGACGATGACGATGACGACGTTGATTGTGAATTGTCGAAATGGCGATAATTTAATCTTTACTGCATGAAGGCGCTAAAGTAGTTAGGCCTTACCATTACAGTGATACCCAACGTTAGACCAAATGACATTTTCTTGTGAGAAAACAAGCACTCCGACTCTTCCACCTGAGAAAGTTTTGTCATTCAATTCACCACTGTCGATAATAACTTTGGAACCATCAGATATTTTTACTCTAGTAAAAAGACAAAAAACACTACAGTTAGACTTGGAGTAGGGTTTGATGAACCATATCAGTTATGACCAGAGAGATCATATAAATACTACAGGGGGCATTGGCGGGAAAATTTGGTAACCACATGGCAGCCGCCATTACCTATGATATTTCAGTCAATTGGTTGGCAAATGTACTAGACCCAGTCCTTTGCCAACCAACGCGCTTAATGTTTGCCTCCAAAAAAATCCAAGATGGCGGCGTTCAATTGGTTACCCGCGGTGGACTGAAATTAGGATAGGATGCCCCTCTACTATTTATATGGTTATGACACTGTACCCGTATTTTACGTCGTTGTTTGTCTTTGGTGGTGTGGTCTGTTAGTGCGTTGTCTAACCTCGTTTCCAGGGTGTTCGTGAGAAGTTGTAACCGGGCGAGCAACGTAAACTTTGGCAAACTAAACTAATCTTATTTATACTGGATAACTCTATCAGTTATAGCTAACTGTTCTCCCTAGAGGTCCAGTAAGGGCCATCCCTTATTGGTCCAGTGTTACTACAGGAGGAAACTGGATTTATTTATAAAAGTATTTATAAAGTATTTATAAAGAAAAAAATACCGCATTGTGTCTCAACACTACGCAATCGCCCTTTTAATGGAGCTTGTTAACCTTGGATAGACCATAATGCATTGCGAATTCAAGATGGCGCCGCTAATACAGTTTTTGCCAGGGGGTTCTCTCGCCTCACCGCATCTTCTCACAAACGCCCTGGGAACGAGGTTACGCTGCCCCTCACCACTGACTAGTCTTGTTCGACCGAACTTTATCTTGTGTTTTAAAATTAGATTTTAAAAAGTACTTGCTTTTGTTATGAATGTAGTGAAGAATACTGTAATACTATACCTTATGTATCCTGTTTGAGGACGATGCTGTAACTCCCATTGATAAGGAGTTCTTTCTTCCCAACCTATTTTGTTTGTATCAAGCCACAACACTTTAACCTATAAAAATATATGTAGTTGATGGATTGATTGGTTAATTGATATTGATTAATTGATTGATCGATCGATCGATTAAACTATTGATTGATTAATGCCGATAGATTGATAGATAAAAGTGCTTTCTAAGCCTCTTTATTTTTCCTACACCACGCCAAGTACCTGATCTTCCCTAACTGTTTTGCTACTCCATAGAGCGTTACGTAGTTCCGGTCCTGGTCCCGTACTTGAGTTAATAACCTAGTAAATAATTTCAATTTAGCAATGGTTGTTTTTTACAACTGTGTTCGTGTTCGTGTTCGCGTTCGCGTTCGCGTTCGCGTTTGCGTTCGCGTTTGCGTTTGCGTTTGCGTTCGCGTTCGCGTTCGTGTCTGTCAGTTGCATCGCGTGCGCGTTCATGTTTGTATACGTATGTGCGTTCGTGTACAACGGTACCGTCGCTTTGCTATACATGATTGTAAAAATGAGGAATGAAACAATGTTTTACCTTGATTGTTAAACCAGTCTTGCTGGTAGCAAAGAACGGTTTACGGTTCCAATAGACCTGACCAGATTTTTTCCACGTTACGGCGTAAAACTTGCTGCTGCTTTGGTAGCCAAATACCAGGCCAATAAAGTCATTATCTTTTTCAGTGTCCACAAAGAATGTGCCGGAATAATCCAGTCCACCAAATGACTGGTATCCTGATAGATCATAATATTTATTATTATGTCTTTTATGATGATCATTATTGACGGTAAGTGTTGTGTATTACTACTGTTGCTGTTTATGATTATTATCATTAACATTACTATAATTGTTATTGCTACCGTCGTTATCGATGTTGTTGTGATCATGGTCGTTTAGTAGATGTAATACCATGATCGCCTCGGATTCTTTTGTTCTTAAAGGGAATGTAAACCTCGTATTTCCCTCATCGCTCATGCAAGAGGGAAATTTATCCGTTGTCTTCTAATTTTCCAGTGCATGTTGATGAGGGAAAATTAGAAGACAAAGAAGTCCTACTAATTTTCCCGTGCATGTTGATGAGGGAAAATTAGAAGACAAAGAAATCCTTTGTCTTCTTCTAAATTTCCCGCTTGCATATATTTTCTCTCATCAACATGCATGGAAAAATTAGATGCAACTTCTCTGATCAACCGTGTAAATTTCCTGTCGGTAAGATTCTCAAAGTTTTCCTCGACGATCATAATATTACAAACTAATACCATGACTTTTCGGGAAATTAGCGATTAAATTTCCCCTTTGCCTCGGGAAGATTTGTAAAAGTCCGAGGGCCGCAAATCTTCCCTCGGCCGTGGGGAAATTTAATCGCTAATTTCCCTCAAGTCATGTTATTACTAATAATTATTATTATTACCATTACAATCACGATTGCCATTGTCATTTCCATTACTATTATCCTTACCATCACCATTATTATTACCATCACTATTACCATATAACCGTCGCCATAACCATCACAATCACAATCACTATCATCATCATCGTCATCACCATCATCACCACCATGACACCATCACCATCATCACCGTCATCACCACGATCACCATCATCACCATCACCATCATCACCATCACCATCACCATCACAACCATCATTATCATCACTACCACCGCCACCACCATCCCATTACAAGATGATTACCATAACCACGACCATCACCACTGTATTATGTTTACCAATAGCTAAACGGCTATTTTGTAATAAAATATTATCTCAAAGTCCTCTGTTATTGGCAACATGACGCTATGTTCAAATTTAAAATACTTATTGTACTACTGACCTACTGCCAAGCCAGGGTCGCTATTTTTTAACTGTTTTATCTCCTTTCCCTAAAAAACCCAAAATTTCATAAAATTAACATGCGTCATGTAGTGGCGGTCAGGAGCGCGACTTCGATATCGACCTTTAAATTTGCCAGAGCTATTCAACTAATGCGTGGCCGTACTCAATAGTTTATGCCAAACAACATGTGATTTTCTTATTCTGACAAGACGGAAACTGGGCTTGTCTATGTGGTTTTAAAACATAAGTATGGAACATAGCATGTTCTAAGGATTTTGGGTGAAGGAAAATTCGAGTGTAGAATATATACATTTTAAGACCAAACTGGGACCAGTTGCGAAAAATGCAACTACACAGGCCTTCCGGCAGGAATTGAACCCACGACCTTGCGATTCTAGTGCAATGCTCTGACCACTGAGCCACGGAGGGCGTTGCCGAGAGCTTGATCACGAGTTCTGTATATATAATAAGGTGGTAATGCCAGGAGAGAATTGGGTATATTATATAGTGATATAGGGCATTGATTTCTGGGCGGCATATATACTATAAAGGGTTAGTACTTGGATGGGTGACCGCTTGGGAATGACCCCGTTGTCGGGCTTGGAACTCATGTGAGCAGAGTTGTAGTTGATCTCTCCTGTGCTTCGAGGGTTTTTCACCGGGTTCTCCGGTTTTCCTCCCTCCATAAAATCAACACCTAACATCTTAGCTGTGATCCGTGGTCTGAACTGTGTCGTATGGCGGCTTGCCTGGAGCGCCTTTGATGTGCCTCGACACGGCCACGTTGATCTGCGTCCTTCGCAATTCAGCCGTTGGCTGCAAGTAAGGATGATTAGCCACCGCAGTCCTTTATCCTTTATCCCTTTAAGCGGTAGCCTTTGCATATGTGATGCCCTGATGTGATGTAGTTAAAGTTACGTGTACATGTGGTACGTTTGCGAGCTGGGTCTAATCTAACAAACGTTTGGTAGACGTTCGTCAAGCCCAAATACTAAGGAATACAAAGCCCCAGACAAGGATCTAACCACTGATCTCTAAATAAACGGAATGGGCCCTTCCCTATGGCCAACAGTCAAACATTTCGTGGCATGTTTCGTGGCAGTCGCCGCCATCTTACGTAGTGGAACATATGACGCATTGCGGCCTTAGAACTTGTTACCAATCCCAAAGTTGACTGTTTAACAACAAATAACGTAAAATAACGTAATCTTTCACTGTTTAACAACAAATACAGTCAAACGACGGCAAGTACACAACACTAATTATCGCTAAGGCAAAAGGGTACTATAAAATACTTGAAATTAAATTCTTCGTAGATTTTATAGTCTGTTTTTCAGTTTATATTATCGTGAAGTTTCTTTGTTGTCGGCATTGAAGAAAAACAACGAAATCTAAAGGTTTTATAGCTCAGTAACAGAAACAAGTACAAGAAATTAACGTCTTAAACCTTATTAAGTACTTCTTGTGTCCTTACATTCGTTTAAATTTTCTTAAAATAACTCTTTTTGTCTGTTTTCAATCTACGAAAGCTATGAACTTTAGTGGCAGCCATCTTGGGTAGTGGTCACGTCATCATACAACTGGCACGCAAAATCCGGCCCAATGGCCCATCCAGTTTATCCCCGAGCCCGGTGAGGGTGCTAATCTCGACACGCGTGGAGTCCATTTTACACGCGTGTAGTACACGCGAAATTACACGCAAGTGGGAAAGAAATTCTGCGAGATGTTTATATATATATATATATATATATATATATATGTTATCAAATCCACAACTTGCGCAGTTCGAATAGCAGGGTATATATATATATGTTATCAAATCCACAACTTGCGCAGTTCGAATAGCAGGGTACTGGTAACTAATCCGTTAAATTATTCAAATTATTTAAATTTACGTCAGCAAATTATAATTTATAAGTTCGGTTGGATTACAAAATAGCTTTTCAACGATCATGACGAAAGAAATCTTTGCCAGAAAAAATGGTTTCAGCTAAAATGTACATTAATATTACTATGAAAAAAGACCAAGGAAACAAGGCTAACAAGAGATGTGGCAGCGAGAAAAAGACAACAATAAATACGACTTAAAAGCACTGGAAATATCCTAAAAACTAATACGATAAAGACAGAAAACGATGCCGACCAAAACGTAACTGAAAGAAGGATGTGTCCTGAAACTGTTCAAAGCCGGTAAAGAATTTTGCTCTGGTGTATTCTACATAACTCGAGAGGGAACGATGAAGACATTTTGAAACAAACGGCTTTTTAGATCATGAAGAGAACTGAATGATGCCTTGTCATATTTATGTGTCAACAACGAAAAAAGTAAGAAACCACGAATGAGAAAAACAATCCGAAAAGAGTAGACTGAATTGGCAGTGTTTGTGGTCACAAAAGCAGAAGAAAGTTTAACGGTAGGAGATTCGTATTTAACAGTTTAGCTGAGTTAAAACAGAAGAAATCTTGAAAATGAAAATTAATATAAATAATATATTGTCTAGAATTGTCTTTCAACGCTAGGACGTTGACATTGTGTGATTTGTGTCTTTTCTTGGCCACTGTTTATATATATTTTTGAATGAAGATTTGTCATTTGGTTCATCTCGTTTTTGTTTTTGTTTTTAATATTGACATTGCATGTCCTTTCGGTGTGTCAATACCATAGAAATAATACACGAGTACAGATGAACCTTGCTAGCTAATTTTCTGGATGTTTTCTGATCTGTGTTCATTTATAATACAACAAAAACAGAAATTAGGGGAGGAGGGGGGGGGGGGGAGAAGGGGGGTTAAAAAATGCATATAAAGCGGGCGAGGGGTTGTTGCGTTCATGTATTTCTAGTATAGAGATCAGTAGGTCTAACCCGCGGTGATTATACGGTTGCAGGTTCGATCCCTGCCTGGGGTTCAGAAATATTTTTTGAGTATTCGGGCTTGACGAACGTCTACCAAATGTCTGTTAGTTCACGATCTCTTGGTGAGTAGTGTACCTCGTTAAGAATTTCCCATTTTGGATCTACTTGCGTTTCTCCTTTGGGGTCCAGGTTGATTGACTGGTATTCTTGGAAGTTGACGTCGGAGAAATCTTTATTTTCTGGGCAAGTGTCTTCGTTGTTAACGACGGAGTCGCCATCAAAGTCTTCCCTGCAAGCATCTCCCACGCCAAGCGCTATGTATAGGAGGAATTAATAGGTGAATGAATGAATGAATGAATGAATGAATGAATGAATGAATGAATGAATGAATGAATGAATGAATGAATGAATGAATGAATGAATGAATGAATGAATGAATGAATGGAGGGAGGGAGGGAAGGGAAGGGAGGGAGGGAGGGAGGGAGGGAGGGAGGGAGGGAGGGAGGGAGGGAGGGAGGGAGGGAGGGAGGGAGGGAGGGAGGGAGGAAGGAAGGAAGGAAGGAAGGAATGAATGAATGAATGAATGAGTGCGTATATAGGGAGCGAGTGAGAGGATGGAGGATTTAAGGGTTAGATGGATGAATAAACGGATGGATGCACGGATGATAGGAGAGAAGGATGGATGGATATTGATTGGCGGGCGGCGAATAAATGGACTGAAAAACGAATAGACGGATGGATGTCTATAAAATAGAAGTTATACCAGTGCTGTCTGTCTGGTCTTTGTTGGCTTTCAATCGACAGTTGTCTTGTTCATCTGGAACACCATCATTGTCGTCATCGGGGTCACATGCATCACCTGTGAGGAATCAATGTTGTGAGTCTGAGTTGTTTAGAAAAAGAGAGATGGAGAGGGATCTTTGTGAACATAGGCTAATCTTTCCTCGTTGGTGGATTTTCCCTGTGCCAAGGATGATCAGGGTTAGGGATATATTACGGTGGTATAGAGAATAAATTATTATACATAAAAGTGTATGAATACAAGTGCTATTCAATATTTTATGATTATGGTAAAGCTCTTTGGGAGATTGTCTTGATATTATCGCTATTTCGTTCGATCAGAAATCGTAATTCAATTGACCGTAGCGAAAAAGATGGCGACTTGTACATTTAACCACAATCCTTTGTGCAAAAAAAAAAAAAAAAAAAGAAGTAAATATAGTTTCTTGTAGAATTATTGCAAGATAGACGTCTTTAAAACGATCAACTTTGGTAAGGAATGAAGTTCTTGTTTACTTAATCCATGTTAACATGATAAATACTGTTTAGTTGTTATTTGAGCTGATTGGAGGTCGCAAAGTATTGTCGTTAAATGTACCGCTGCCATCTTTTTCGGTACCGTCAATTATATACAAGTCACCTTTTCCATCATCGTCAGTGTCCAGTTGTCCTGGATTAGGGGCAGTTAAACAGTTGTCTTCTTCATCATTTACTCCATCATTGTCACTATAAGTATACACGGGAAACAAGTGACAATATACGGTTGAGGACTTTTAGCTTAGAGTTTGTGAGCTGTCATACTTACGGTGTGATTGCGACACGCTTACAGTTCTTTGTTCCCAATTATAAATACCGTAAAAGGACTTACCAAATTCATTAATAATTCATGAAGAAAATTCAAAAGAAATGAATGTTTAATCAATATCTATAAATCGCATAAACTTTTACATAAACGTTTTCTTCAATTTACTTAGCTAAAATCATTCCAACTTGAAAACATGGCTATTTAGATGCGTCCATTTGATAAGTACGATAAAGCATTCGCAGCCGATCTATATCTGATTTACTACGGCTCGCTTGCAGCTCACCTTGTAAATCAGATACAGATCGCTGCTCATGCTTTATCTATTACTTACCTATCGATATCTGTATCACACGCATCACCTACGAAATCCATGTCTTTGTCCATCTTAATTGGAATAAACAGTAGTAGAATTAGTAATTGGATGGATGGATGGATGGATGGATGGATGGATGGATGGATGGATGGATGGATGGATGGATGGATGGATGGATGGATGGATGGATGGATGGATGGATGGATGGATGGATGGATGGATGGATGGATGGACGGACGGACGAATGGATGGATGGAGGGAGGGATGGATAAGTGGATGGAGGGTATGGAGGGATGGGGTGGGATAAAATGGAAGAGACAGATGGATGGATATGATACGTAGAAGTAATTGCTGACATTTCTACCTGATTTGGGTTATACACCAATGGACAATTATCGCAGGCGTCTCCAATTTGATCTTCGTCTGAATCGTCTTGATTTCGATTGCTCACAAAGGGACAATTATCACTTGCGCTGCCTAGAAGAAGGGAACATACTCGAACATTTTGAAATAAGGCGAGTCATAACAGCTTTTGTGAAATCTTGTCGATTTAAAGTTAAAAGACAGTGGCGCCGAAACAGCAACCAAACAAGAGAGCTGCGACTTTCATCGGCTTTCATGCTCGTTAAATCAATTAAAGAAAACGCCCATGCTTGCCCATCTTTATTGATTGGTGTGTTGGTTTCACAGTGTGTTGGGTGTTGGTGACACAGTGGTTAGCGCACGTGCCTTTCACCTCTGCGACCACCGAGTTCGATACCTGCTCAGTTCAGTTATCTGATCAAAATTTCACCTCGGCCGCATGCGAGAAGAGTGCTTCCAACTTGACTCTACCAAACACCGCAGGTCTCCTCCTGGTACTCCAGTTTCCTCCTTTAGTAACACTGGGCCAATGAGGGATGGCCCTTACTGGACCTCAGGGAGAACAGTTAGCTATAACTGATAGAGTTATCCAGTATAAATAGCGTTAGTTTAGTTTTTTAGTATTGTAATTGTTTGGTCAGTTCTTGGAGAAGACTCGCAGTATAGTTTAGGTCAGTAGGTCTTACTTAGATCGCAAAAAGTAGTCACAAAACCAATACGGAGGTGAAAGAGAGAGCTGGAGTAGAGAGCCTTGCGGAGAAGGCGAGAGATGCAAGGCTCCGATGGTATGGGCATACCCAAGGAAGAGAAGGACACCCATTAAGAAGAGCAGCAGAAGTTCCCGGCAAGAGAGAAGACCAGCTAAGAGATGGAAAGACAACATCAAAGGAGATATGAATAGAAGAGGGGTGAAGAAAGAGGATGCGATAGACCAAAATCTATGGCAAAGACTAGGGACTTTAAGATGCTAGGACGACGACGGCGGTTAAAAAGCAAGATAAATCTTACTATTTAAAGATGTCATAGTTAACTGACTATTATATTTAAAGTGCATATACGAGAATTTTTTTTTTCTTCTAAAAATCGGCCGTATTGAGACGATTCTAACGATATATAACACTCCTTCAACGGATGAAAACTCCCCGAGATATTTGGTTCTAAACATGGCGAAAAATAGTTTTTTCAAAACATGGCCGGGAGAAAAGAGTCTGAGTCCGAATAAGGCTGATGACGTCAAATCGGGACAAACTATTTGCGACTACAGTTGTTTAGTATACAGTTGAGGGCGAAGTACCTTCGCGGTGTGTTGTATTCGGATGTTTCAACAAGCCAGACCCTAAAAACGGTACAATACTTCCTAGGAATGTTTACGATGAAGATTTAATACCAGAAGCAATAGAATGATGCAAATGTTAGGATGTTAAGTGCGAACGCAAAGATACACGTTACTCTAATACCATCCATTTCTATACACGATCGAGATATAGAGCTTATCTCGCACTGGAAAATTACTCTTCCAGCGAAACCGATGTTGGAAATCGACTGGCTTACACTTTGTGTGCGTTTGCGCTTAACAAGTTAACAACCCAAAGTTGGCGTCTTTCTCTTGCCTCCAATCTTAAACCTTTAGTGTAAGCCTTCCGTGAAGTGTTATACCATTCTCTGAGTTTTTGCCATTATCTGGTTTGTTGGAACACTCGAATAAAACAGGTATTTTGTCCGCAATTGTAAAGTAAACAACTGTAATCGAAATTACAGCTTGTCCTGATTTGACGTCATCAACCATACTCGTACTCAGACTCTTTTCTCCCGCCATGTTTTGAAAAACTCATATTTGAAACCAAATATCTCGGGCAGTTTTCATCCGTTGAAGGAGTGTTATATGTCGTTAGAATCGTCTCAATACGGATATGAAAATTCTCGTATATGCACTTTAATATTTGAAGCTAGTTTAGTGACTTCGAAAACGCCCCAGTATTGCTAAAATGATTGTGATGTCCGTATTGAAGTCAATCTTAAGCAACAGTTCTCATCTTTTGGTGAGTTGACGTCGTCTTGAAGACGTGAAAATCCTCTAAGTGGCATTGTATAAAGAATGAGAACAGTGTCGAGGTTACTCTTGGGACTTCAATCTCTTTGTTTTACAAAAAGATTCTTTTGTTTAAAGGAGTAATAAATAGGCCGATTTTAAAAAAATTCTGTAGAACGAATAATTTTTTTTCCGGAAGAATCATGTTTTTAATTTTTAAAAAATTTGATCCTACAGAATTTTTTTAAAATTGGCCTATTGATTACTCATACTTCAAGAAAAGTTTTAATGAAAAAAAAATTGGGGGTCACCAAAGTTTTTTTCGAATTAAATTAGTTTGAAGAGTAATTGGCAGCCATTTTGAAACGTCATTGTTGCCATAGCAGCAACTGTTCTATTTATTTGGTAACAGTTTTTGATTGTCAGAATGTTTAACTATGCATAACATTTAGTTTAATTCTTTTTCCGAATTGTTTATACACTTGCTTTGGACTCTCAAACTTGTATTTTCCATTTTTCAAGATACTGTATGGAGCCACCTTAACGTCCCCACTGTCGTACTCCCAACCCACCCAGTGAGGGATAACTGAGGCGGAAGAATACTTAGGTCTTACCATCACCGTCAAAGTCTTCACTGCACACGTCTCCTATTCCATTGTTATCGCTGTCTTTCTGATCTGCGTTACTTTCCTTTGGGCAGTTGTCGCAGATATCACCGACCCCGTCTTTATCAGTGTCTAACTGTTCTGGGTTATACTTTAATTCACAGTTATCCTGCATCAAAGATAGACGAGATTTTTTAAAATCTGATTTGATATCTTTTTCAAATTAAAGTGCATCTATCATGATCTAAATCTGTCTATATTGTGAAAAATTCGCTCCGTTCAACCTGTATTCTAAAAGTTCACTCACACTCACTGAGTGGCGCCTCACACTCAATAAGTGCAACTCAACACTCTGAGTCTCCACTCACCCTCACTGAGTATGAGACTACACGCACTCTCCAACCATTCAATAGGCGAGTTTCAATAGGGTGTTGCGCGCGCATCGTTTTGGAAAGGAATTGGCGGGCTCTTGACGGGCTCTCTACAAAATAAGCAATGACAAACAGACTTGCTAGCGAGCCAACAACAGCAGAATAACAGTGTTAAATATCCAGAAACTGTATCTATACTTTGTTTATTTTAAATAGTACGTTTACTCTGAGGGGAGCTTGCCAGTTTTTTTGAAAAATGATGCGCGCGCAACACCCTGAAACTCGCCTATTGAATGGTTGGACAGTGAGTGTAGTCTCATACTCAGTGAAGGTGAGTGGAGACTCATAGACCCATGAATGACGCAGGCAAGCTTTAAGTAAGTTGACTTATGGAGTGTGAGGGGCGACTCATTGAGTATGAGTGTGAGTGAGCTTTTAGAATACAGGCGTTAAATGTAACGTTTGGTTAAGTGATCATATTTCAAACTGTTATTTTTTGCCGATCTTGTGTGGATTTTATGACTTGTTCTGTCTCTTTATGCTGATAATAAATCATTATGGACTTTTTCGTGGCGTTTTAGGATTTTTAAGGAATTGTGTAAAAATTGTGAATCTAAGCGTAATGTATTCTTTACCTTTTTATTTTTGACTTTATCGTTATCCTTGTCTGGGTCACAGGCATCTCCCATTGTGTCTTTGTCAGCATTTTCTTGTCCGCTGTTTGGTATGGAGATACAGTTGTCCTTGAAGTAAACACAATAGCACACACATATACATCAGGCTAAATTTATTAGTCGTATTCTTTATCAGACGGACGGACGGACAGACAGACAGACAGACAGACAGACAGACAGACAGACAGACAGACAGACAGACAGACAGACAGACGGACGGACGGACGGACGGACGGACGGACGGACGGACGGACGGACGGACGGACGGACGGACGGACGGACGGACGGACGGACGGACGGACGGACGGACGGACGGACGGACGGACGCGCTGGAAAGCAGGCAAACAAATGGATGGGTGGATGGATGGATGGATGGATGGATGGATGGATGGATGGATGGATGGATGGATGGATGGATGGTTGGGTGGGTGGGTGGGTGGGTTGGTGGGTGGGTTTTGGGTGGGTGGGTTTTGGGTGGGTGGGTGGGTGGATGGATGGACAAATGCATTTTTACCTTTTTACAATTCTTCTCTTTGCAAGCCAGTTCTTCGTCCGGATAACCATCCAAATCTGAGTCTTTACCGCATGTGTAACCATTCCCTGCATATCCCAACTTGCACTATCAGAAACAAAAGTGTCAGAAATTAGATTTTAAATTCCTTGGCCATGGAGATATTATAATTAGTGAATTTTGAATATTTGCTAGTCACTGTACATCTCAAGAGCTGGTTTACACTCAGTTATATATTTTTTTACTGTACACAGTAAATACCTTCTGGATTTTTGGGTTATCATTTAAAACTGTATTCGTTGGTAGTTTTTGAGTAGTTATTTCTGGTTTCTCTGTAAAAGTGTTACGACATAAACCACAAACTCCTAACATGGCTCGCATTTCTTTGATCACCTTAATTCAAGAAATAAAATAAAGAAGGTCATTAGAACTAGACTGGCGATTAAATAGAAGTCGTATGTTTGTCGAAGATCGAGAACGACCGGGATCGGATCCATTGTAGCTTTGCTTGAGGCCGACCTTTCGTCGCTGTGAAAGAAGGTTCGTTCGTCCGTCCGTCCGTCCGTCCGTCCGTCCGTCCGTCCGTCCGTCCGTCCGTCCGTCCGTCCGTCCGTCCGTCCGTTCGTTCGTACGTTCGTTCGTTCGTTCGTTCGTTCGTTCGTTCGTTCGTTCGTTCGTTCGTTCGTTCGAAATTAAATTTCTAAAGTAAATTATACCTTTTCTGTTATGCTGTTTTCCAGTTGTATTAGATCTTTCTTTGTTAAATCTGAAAAAAGCCCACAAAAAATAGGATACTTTTTCGTTTGTACAATACAACTTTTCCATCCCCGTTTCTACAGTGCAACCTTTACGACTTCACGCATGACTAGTCTACATGCAGTAT